>PVLA01001410.1:78478-255978 GCA_004027455.1 Hydrochoerus hydrochaeris | reverse complement strand
TATGTTTTAATTAGGTTATCTAAATTATGTCAAGGCAATCTACTTATTTTAATTAAGAATTGAAACTATGTAGAAAGGAAGAATAATTTTGGGAAATCAGAATTTATGAAAAGAGGTTGGAACCAGAAATCCTAATTTTCTCCGTTTCTTCTCCCAGCACATGTTTCATTCCATTCACACCCATCCTCTTACTTTGTTCTGTATACATGTGAATGTGTCTGCCTACATATCATAGCGAAAATCCAGGAAATGTAGGTGACTACGTAAAAATCAGGTAAGAGCTGATTATGCCATATCCTTGGGGAAATGTTCTACTGTAAGGAGCTGCAAATATTCCCCTCCCTTTCTACACACACACAAACATACACACACGCACTCACACACGCACACACACACGCACACACACACACGCACACACACATTTTAAGGATCTTTGCTGTTCCATCAGCTTCAGGTTTTGCACATTAGATATTTACCTTGTTTCACGGTCTTATTTCCTCTCCATATACCTTGGAATGGCATAGTTGAAAATAATTCTTGACTCACTTGTTTTACTTTAAATAGAGAGAAAAGGAGTATGCTAACATAATTGACTTAACACTTACTGAGTTCTTACAGTACACTCGCTGCTGATCTGAGGCCTTTATGTATATTAACACACTGAATCCTCCTAACAGTTCTGTAAGTTAAACTATGATGCTCAGTTAGTAGAAGAAGGAAAGAGACTGCTTACTTACCTTGGCCAGAGTTCCATAGCCTAAATGACAAAACCACAGGGAAATACAGCGGTCTGGGCTCCAAGTAATTCATACTCTCAACTATCAAAATAATGAAAATATTTCTCTAACTTTGTCATAAACCCTCCTAGCCCAACAACCGTGTTACTGACTAACCTAGCCATAATCTCTTCCTTCCTTTCTTTCTTTCTTTCTTTCTTTCTTTCTTTCTTTCTTTCTTTCTTTCTTTCTTCTTTCCCTTCCTTCCTTCCTTCCTTCCTTTCTTCCTTCCTTCCTTCCTTCCTTCCTTCTTTCCTTTCTTCCCTCCTCTCCCTTTCTCTTTCTCTCTTTCTCTTTTTCTTTTTATCCAAATGAATAAAACCCTTATATCACTCATTAGAAAACTTTTTGCTTATGTGGTAATTATATGAAGCTCTTCTGGGCCTCATCAAGGTCCAGAGGAGTCCACATTTGTCATCCCAGGGCAAAGTTACTGGAATTCCAGTAAGTAATTCCAACACTCCCAGGGCAATCTACAGTAAGGACAAAGACACTGAGGCATGTTTGTAGTTGTGGGAAGCCAAGGGGATCCTAAGTCCAGCCAGAATGATGTTAACTGTGTAAAGGCCTCAGCCCAGGCCTGAACCCAGGTTTATTCAGTAGTGAAGAGTGGAGTGGCTTGGGAATGAGTAACTGTCAGAATGACAGGAAGTATGTGGGGTGCTGTTAGGTGGGCTGGGAAGGAGACCTGGAATCACCTCTGCAACATGGAGAGGGAGAGAGAGAGAGAGAGAGAGAGAGAGAGAGAGAGGCAGAAAGAGTAACCTGGATGTAACATATGGGGGTTGTGTTTAGCTAGTGTTTTGGGGTTGGTGCCTCAGTTTTGTTGTGCAGCCATCATGCCTTGAGATGTCACAGTTCTTTTTTCTCGGAACTCAGTCCCAGCCTACAGTGTGGCATCACTTGTCCTGGCTCACACGTGCTACTTGGGAGCTATAGGTGGGGCTTTGCTGACCTATTGTATTGCTTTAAAGATTACACATCAGCAACTCAGCTAGATCTGTCTGTATGCTTCAAACCAATTGAGGGGATGATAACAAATCTTAGTTTTATACATATTAGATTCTCATAAATAATACATGATTAATGACCTATTCCCACACTTTGCAGTTGGAGCACTTGTGTAACATCTCACACTATTTCTAGAAGTCTGGAGCCCAAGTGCAAACTTCTCTGCCTCACTGTCCCCAAACTAGTCGCATAGTGACTGTGGACCAGAACTACAGGCTCAGAGTTCTCGATGTGGGTACATGATTATTTTTTTATGCTTGTTCATTTTGGTATTGCCAGAAAAGTTTATTGACTTTCTAACTGGATCTTCCCATAGAGCTATTCACTGCATGATGTCTTCCAGAGAAAGCAATCCACAAAAGACAGAAAGACTGGGAGAGAAGATTTCAGTCTCCTAGAAGTATCACGTGTTTTCCATAGACTATAGAACCTGATAAAAAGAAGATGACATGAATAAAAGTAGATTGAAGGCAACTGTTATTGAAAAAGATGAAAGAAATAAGGGAAAAGCAATGGGATACAAGAAAGAGCAAGAGTGGACAGACACGATTAAAATGTTGTATGCATGTATGATCACACCACAGGGAAACACAGTATTTCATTAAATTAACAGGTACTAATTAAAGGGGGTTATGTTTTTAATAATACAACCCTAGACATGACCCGCTGTCCCTCTGCAGGCATCTGCTGGTTACATGGGCCACCCCTTGGACACTGTGGGAAGGCGTGCATGTGGGTGAACCCTCCGGGAGGCAGCTGTCAGCGGCAGTCTTCACAGATGCTACATGCTACGTGTTACAACATGTATTTAAGTATATTTCAAATGGATATGAATTGAATATTAACTCCAGAATTATAATGGCTATACATGATGACTTTAAATGAAAATAACATTTTTATAATCATTTACTTAGGCCAACTTAATTGATGCATTCATTAAACCTGAGGGATTTACTTATTATTAAACACTAAGTATGTGAGCCTTTTGATAAGCTCAGAATTCAGTTTTATTTGGGCAATAACCACAGAAGAATATGCAGGGTCACCACATGGTCCACCCACAGACCCAAAGCAACTGTGCTCATTTGCAAGCAGTGCAGGCCACAAAGAAGTGACCACATAGACTGGCTTTTAGTGTGAATGGTGAGTCTGGCTGAAGCTGTGTACATGTCTTCATGGTAGGAAGCGGGAGCCAAGGGCTAGCTTCGCCCCTCCTCAGCTGCCACAGTGCAGCCCACAGACCGGCTGTGGGACCGTGGGGCTGAGACATGGGAGAACATCTCCACTGAGTAGGAAGCGGGAGCCAAGGGCTAGCTTCGCCCCTCCTCAGCTGCCACAGTGCAGCCCACAGACCGGCTGTGGGACCGTGGGGCTGAGACATGGGAGAACATCTCCACTGAGGCCTGTGTGGCTCCAGAGAAAATTCCTCCGCAGAACTGATGATGAAACAGGTTACCTGCTAACCATGACCTGAGTCTGGCTGCTCTGTTCTTCTCACAAGAGTGCTTTGTCCCTCCTCTGCAAGCCTTGCCTGCCTGGCCACTTGTCTAGCACCTCTGGACACAATTCCCTCAACATTTTCCTCGGAGCAAATGTGATCATTAAATCCTGAGGCTCTGGCTGCCTCATAGGCTTTTGTTCCCAGTGAACAACCAATCACCCCTGGTCCCTATTACAAGTCCATTTGGTCTCTTTTCCGGTGCACTGTAGCACCATGCAGGAAGTTGCAGACTCACTGTAGGGGCCCAGATAGTAGAGCATATTGGTTAATGTGTTAGTGGGCTTTGCCTTACTATAATGAAATACCTATGACAAATAATTTAGAAGGAGAAAACAGTGTTCAAGTTCTCAGTCCAACGTGTGGTAGAGTTACAGTTTTGAGCGCCTGGTTGAGGTGTAAACAGCAATAGCAGAGGGCATGTGGCCAGACACACCGCTCCCCTGAGAGAACCAAAACAGCCAAGATTCTACTGCCCTTCAACACTGCGGCTCTGCTGTTTTAAGGACCTCCTGCTATGCTCAGCTCCCAAAGACGCTGCTGCCTCCTGCAGCAGCTACCCAGAAATGAAGCCTGTAGCACACAGAACGTTTGAGAACACTCAAAACCCAAACTAGTGGTTAACTACTCAAACTATGTTCAAGTGGTTTCTGTAATAGGAAAGAGCATTGTACACTCACATGCTTCAGATTCACAGTTACTTATTTTCTGTCTCTCTTTTTAGGGGAGGGGACTAAAGATCTAACTTAGGGGTGCTTTACCACTGAGCTACCTCCTGAGCCCTCTTTTTATCAAGTCAGGATCTTGCTTAATTGCTCAGGTGGGAATTGAAATTGCACCTTTCTGCCTCAGTGTTCCCACATGCTGGGGACTACAGAGGTCCCCCGCCATGTCCAGCCATGTTTATGCTCTTTACAATTTAAATAATAAAATCATATTTGATCAAGTTTTGAAATTGAAGGTCCATGACATAATTCACTAAAATGAAAGAGTTCCTTTAAAACTTCTTCAAATGAAAACAAGTCAGAAGATGTTCATTTTTATCTATTCCCCGCTTTTATTATTAATTCTATTCTCAAATATTACATTATTATTATTAACTTTAATTAAACCTGGAAATATATTAAACTTGGAAAGACATGTATAGTTAGAACACAAAAGCTAGTGCTTATCTCTAAATATTAGGCAAATATGATTAGCTTTTTGTTGATACTTGTAATGATATAGTTGATAGCTGTGGGGAAATTATAGGTCTCATTTATATATAACATAAGAAATAGAGTCAATGCAATGTAAAACTATTCTCTTATAAGTGATTTGTGTCACCAATTAAAATATCTATGATCATAGAAAAAAATTTAAAAATTTTACTAGGTAAATTTTCTATATGCTCTCAAAAGGGATCAATATCTGTTATAGTTTTCTAACATTTGCAAAACTCAATTAGTAGTTGGTTACCTTAAACTAATTTAGGTTTTGACATTTTTCTTTCTTTTTTAAATTATTTTAAAAGTAGTAAAATACAGTAGAACAAGATAGTACAAAGCCAGCTGAGACAATGCAGTGAAATTGATACAGAACGTCACAGCAGGTTACCAGGATAAGAGTAATAGGAACCATAGTATATCTCGTTATTTTCACAACAGTTGTTCTTTCAATCAGGTATAGCACAATCAAACCAAATATAGAACTTATCAAAACAATATTGAATAGAGCAATATAATTAATCAGAACAAAGCAAAACAGTGATAACAATATTTGCCTTCAAAGAGATGTTAGAAGGAAATCCCTCTTATTTGCTATATTACATATGGTCAACCTCCAAAGACATGCTCAGACCTCTGGCTCCCACTTGCTATCGGGGTGGGTGAGGGGGAGGATGGGATGTTTGATTCTCAGTCCGCACCAGTAGGCTCAAAGCTGCCTACTAGGGAGGTGAGCGGGTTGCTTTCATTCCCAGAGCCCTAAGTTCCCTAAGCCCTAAGATCCCAATGACAGGATCTCGGGAGACGTTGGCTGGTTGTCTCCCTGGAGAGCTTCTTTGGAGTACTATTTTTTGACATTTTAATAGTTGATTTTGTTTGAAATTTTCAAATGCCTGAATTCTAGACTTTAGAATAATGCCCAATCTCCTTTTTTGAGAGTCATTAACTATGTTAATGTTTGAAACTGTAGATGAAGGTTTCATCTTGGACTAAGACAGTCCTCCTGTTTTATTAATGTATTTCTAGATTTTTATTCTTATGCACAATGTAATGTTTTATAAGTTATTCTTATCTCCCATCATGTTTTAATGAGAAATTTTAACTAGTCATTGAAATTTACTGTAAAATAGCAAAATTAGTGCAAAAACTGAGTTTAGATATTAGCTATCAGTGTCTTGATGTTACATAAGAAATCCTATCTGTAATTAATTATTCAAACTGATTTGCAAATGCATTTGCAAATACCAGTAATAATTGCTGTCTTGTATTCAAGACAGAAAAACAAGGGAGAAAAACACTGCAGAGAGAGAGACAGAGGTGGGGGGGAGGGAGAGAGAGAGAGAGAGAGAGAGAGAGAGAGGGGAGTTGTGGTTAAGTCCACAATGCTTAGGAGTGACATTTAGTCTAAGTTTATCTAATAACCAGAGTTGCATTAACAGAGATTCCACAGGGCAGCCACGCTCCTCACGATCATGATCACTGTCACTGTACATCCAGGACTGATGACTGTTCCAGGCCCTTGAGGCGCCCTCCCTCAGGCCTGGCACCCAGGGGAGGCCATCTGGCATCTGTGCCAGTGTTGTCCCTTCCCGCAGAGTGTTGTGAGCCAGGACTCACCCTCACCTCCCTTTCTTTGCACCATAGGACAGTTGTGACTGGCAATGGTTCTGTCAGTTTGGGTTCAAGGCAGCACAGCCTGCAGCGGGACCCAAGACAACCCAAGCAGTCAACTTCCGTTGGATTCTTTAGTTTCTATCATGGCTTAATCTAGGTGTCCTAAGTTACAAGTTCTATTGCTGAAAAACAGGAAGCACGTATGACTTTCAAAAGAAAATACTTTTTAGCAGCAGGCTGATTCTGAATGCATTAGGTTGTTTAATGACTTCCAGTATATCAAAAATAATTACATTTGGATTTATGGGATATGGTTTATGATATAAATCATACATATAAAATTAGTATTTACTTGTAAAACATGGAACAAAGAGTCTACATAAATTGTTATAACTGAATATTTATTTCTATAATTTTATATTGTAATGCAATAATGATGCTATGTTGACTTCTTTTATGGAAAGATAGACCTTGAGGTCTTCTCTTACTTTTTCTCTCCACTTTTGTTCCTCTTCTTATTTCTTTCTTCCCTCTCTTCCTCCCATTTTTCCTTGCTTCCTTCCTCTTTTCCTCCTGCCCACCACTCTGTTATATTCAGTGCAGTTCTTTTCTGAAATCAGTTGTGGCACCAATCTCATTTCAAACATCAAAAATAAAATTAACATTTAAAAGAATAATTTATGGACAGGTGCTGTGGCTCATACCTATGATCTTAGCATCTAGTGAGGCAGGAGAATTGCAAGTTCAGTTCTCACTGGGCAACTTGGCAAGATGCTGTCTTAAAATAAAATTTTAAAAAAGGCTGGGGATGCAGCTTTGTGGCAAATCTCCTCTGGGTTCGATCCCCTTGTGCCATACCACAAGCACACACACACACACACACACACACACACACACACACACACAATTAAAATGTAAAAAGTATAGAACATCTTCAAAGCTTTCTTAAAGCCCACATTAATGTTAGCTGCTTTCATAATAACAACACTTTACTATTATTATTGCTGCCATTTGGTGAAGCAAAGCTCAGATAAATTATTAACTCAGCCTATGAAACTCTATTAATGACAATCTTCAAAGTAGTTCAACTTGTCCATGCCTGAGCAAATAAAAAAATTGAGCTTTCATTTTGTAAAACAGAAAAAAAAATGAGATCATTTTTTAAAGCACGAAGTAATCATTGTATTACAAATGGTTTCTAGTTCTTGGCTAAAATCTTGACTGTAAGTGGAAGCTCACTCAAGTGGAATTCAGAAGTGCCTATTCTAATGCATTGAAGCAATTTCTGAATCACTAAAACTGAAAAATAACTCCATCACTGTTTTCTAGGAGTAGATCTTATGATGTATGCACAACATTACTACCATAAAGGCATACAATAGGCAGTATTGCTTCATTCCCAGCTACACGACAAGATCCTCAGTGATAATCATTCATCAGCTAAGACATCACCTTGCCCAGTGGTCACTCTTTTAGAGCCTGTAATAGAAAACCATGTTAATGCCTTAACTGAAAATCAAAAAAGAAACAGAGCTCTAGTTCGACAGGATATTTTCACCTAGAGTCTCTTAGGGTGTTTATGTGTGGACTGTACGCAAATGGTGGATGGCCATTTACTCACGTGCTTTCTGCCCATATTGTATTTCTGTCCATGCTTGTAATTGGCATGATGACTGTGTTGAGTTTAAAACTCTAAGTGTCCATTCACTCTTGCATGAGACTCAGTGCTGTGGCAGTGTTGAAAGCCCTCTGCAAATGGAAGTGAAAAGCAGGTCTGCAATGTCCAGAAAGGAATTATTGAGCATAAGCTCACTTAAGAGGTTAAACTCCCTGGAAATGTCAGGAGATCAGAGAAAGACTGTGATGCTCCAGCATGGATGTCAGGAAGAATTATTCTAGCTCTGATTGAATAAGAATCTGAAATAATTTTTTAGCACGGAGAAGGTTAACAAATATTAAAACTATATTTAACAGGTATACATAAATGAATATGTATACCTGGTTCCCCAGAGTCACTTCAGCTAAATACAGCAGTTATAGAATTTATTGGAAAGAAAAAGGAAAAAGCCAGTGGAATATTTTGCTAACTCTGTTATTAGCTCCATTTTACTTTAACATTGCAAGAATTGTAATTTGAATTTTTCTTTGGTTCATTTGTTTTATAAATAGAAATTTCTAATATTTCACCTTATAATTCAAACAAGCTTTTCCTAATTTGAATTTTCATATATAAGTTACCACTGCAATGAAAGATAGGATATATGTAAAATGACTTATAACTCCTTATTAATATATTCATTTTTTGCCATGCTATATTTCTTCACTACTTAACTGGCTTACCAACAATGTTTTAAAATACATCTATCAATGTAATGGAAAGCACTAAAATTTTGAGAGATGATGCAGAGTAACTCTTAATTCTTACAATATTATTTTAATTTGTTAGTCAATAATATAGATTCTAGTGGAATATATTATGTACACATGCATGTGTACATAAAGTTTATAAATCTTGTAAGACAATTTATAAGACTCAACAGTGAGGTCCAAAAAGATAAAAAAAGAAAGACATTATTAATAAGTAACAGTTATGCTACTGAAATGAACATCCTGTATTTATTGCTTCCCTATCCTACTAAATTTTGCCATTTTGATGGAGAAGGTCATAGGAAGACTCACAGCACATTTATAGGAGGCACTGTACTGAGAGCAATCCAATTACGCTTAACTGCTTCCGCAATGCTATTACTCTTTATGGAAACCTCCACTGCCCTTTAGGAGACGAACAGATGCCTCTTCCTGTTTCCTTCCTTCCTCCAGCCGGTAAGTCTGGAATGTGATCCAGTCAGGACCCAGGTCAGGATAAATTGTCTCACTCCTGATCTCTGTAAGCTGAGCTCATCAGCCGGGTAGCTGTCCAGTATTAGTGTATAAGAGATCGGAAAAGGATGAGTTATTCCAACTGTTTTCTGAGTCATCTACTTAAGATGAGAAATCTACATTGGTTTTACACAGTTCAATTTTTTGAACACTGTTTCAGATGGAATAATATGTAGCAAGTAGTTTTACTTTGTTAAGTTTATTACAGAAAATAATCACCTTCAATGCTTCTGATTCTCTTTTCCTTTAGTGTCCAGTATTCTAAATTATCAAAAGGAGTCATAGGAAAGTAAATACATGCCAGGATTTGTGTGCTGTTGTGCTGGTCCATGCGCCTAAAAATTCCCACTGTAAGATAACAACAATGGGAGTACAACCCAACTTTACTATTGTAAGAGGAGCTTTGGAGGCCATGTAATTCCATCCCGATGGGTTTGTGATAAGTGAGAGGTCAGAATGGGTACACAGATCCTTATTCACACTCCTGGTCTTCTGCCATGTGCTATCTGGGCTGCTTATGCCTTTGCCAGCAAGAAGCTTCTCTCTCACCCAGGAGTGATGGTGAAGGCCTGTAGTCCCAGCACTCTGGGAGGATGAGATAGGAGAATCACAAGGTCAAGCCTAGCCTTGGCAATTTAGTAACTTAATGAAACCCTGTCCCAGAATACAAAAGAGTAAAAGCATTCAAGATGTACATAAGGGTAAAGATCCTTAGTTTAGTTTGTCTTCAGTCTCTCTCTCTCTCTCTCTCTCTCTCACACACACACACACACACACACACACAAAAGCAGAAGGCTATCACTAGATATGGACCTTTGATCTGCCAAACTGTGAGCTATGTAAACCTCTTTTCTCTCTAAAGCTATCCATCCTCACTTATTGAAGCATAGTAGCACAAAACAGATTAATATGTAGTGCTGCTTAGGAAAATGATGCTGCTATATCTACTAACAAAACTGTTAAAATTTTTTTTTCTGTTTCACAATGATAAAAATATAGTTCAGACATTGAACTTTTGTTTAATTCTCTCATTTGGAATTATATTGGAAATATTTATCTTTGTTTCTTACTAATTAACAAATGTAAACATACATTAAGTATAGACTAAAAAATAGCAAAGATAAGTTACACAAATGTATACGAAATTGTAGTTAAGGAGACTGATATTATAACTGTACACATATGATTTTTATTTTCAAGCAAAAATTGAGTACTATCTAAATATATAGCACATAATCTAAAGGTATGTACAATGCTGGATATATAATTGTATTACCTGTGAAACTGCTGGTGATAGGATCTGAAAAAGGCATCAAATCTTGATTTCTCAAAATTACACAGTGTGATATTACCTCTTTTTAACTTTGTAATAATGACATAACTTAGTTCTTAGATGAACCAAATAAATAGTTGCCACTAAAACAGAAAACCAAAGCATGTATTTTTTAATATGTTGAAGACGTGACTTCATTATTGTGCAATAGCTTCTAGTTGCTCCCAAACAGAATGACTTAGGACCTTCTATGTTAAAACTCCAATCAGTTTTCAGCATAATTTCTATGACATCTAATTGGTGTATATCCTACTACTGTATCCAGAAGACTAACATGTTTAGTTACCTCAGGGTAACTAATTTTACAACTAATTTAGGTTTTTATGGTTCACCAGGAAGTCAAATTGCTAAAATGCAAAGCTTTATAGGTCCTGGTGA
This sequence comes from Hydrochoerus hydrochaeris, assembly GCA_004027455.1. Classification (NCBI taxonomy): domain Eukaryota; kingdom Metazoa; phylum Chordata; class Mammalia; order Rodentia; family Hydrochaeridae; genus Hydrochoerus; species Hydrochoerus hydrochaeris. The sequence continues at coordinate 245,283 of PVLA01001410.1, read as the reverse complement.
GGCACTGATAAGATTTGCAATGCAAATGGCTCAGGCTAAAATTATTGAGGTCATTCTTTGTCATATAAGTGGTTAAGAAACTAGTCATGTTTTAAAATTTTTTTTTACTAGTTCAGATGTAAAATTATTTGCAAGAAAATACCAGGCCCTGAATACCTTCTGCTGTTATCCTCATGCAAAGACTGGGTGATCTTATACACATACAATTCCTCATTTCCAAATCAAATTTTCCCACGTGAGATCTACAGTCCTTTGCTGAGTTTTCAAATGTGTAGCACCTTCCAGTCAGCGAAATGACTCAGCCTCCAGATTACTCACAGATTACAACTTTATGATCTTTATAGTTTGAGAAAAAGAAAAAGCAGTACAAACACTGTGTTTTTTACAGACAGAGCTTTTTGCAGGATGTGTTGGTTCACAGATCACTCTTGTTTTTGAGAGCTACTACTCAGAGCGAGCCAGACAGTTGAGGAGGTCTCCTTGGCTTTGACTTCTTCTTGGCATTGTGTACTCAGTTTGAATTGAGGCAAACTGTAGGCAAACTTTATTATCATTTTATGGATAAAGTAATTGTATACTGTATTACACAGTGCAGTTTTAAAAGGGTGTCAGGGAAGATTGTCTAGAAACCTTGTATTAAAAGTCTGAGTTTTCAGATTGACTATATTTCTCTGTTTAGTTTCTAGCAATCAAAGACCTCAATGGCTACTTAAGACTAACAATATTTTAAGACTTTGTCTTTTTTTTTTTGTAACTTGGGCAATTACTTGAATTGTGCTTCTCTTCAAACCAGTATTTTATTTTTTCTTCTTCCCATTAGACTTTTTCTTTTCAACTGCCTTCCCTTAAAGTGGCCAATAACAGTCTAAAATATTAACCTAGAATTAGGAATTTTTACAATTTTCTATTATTTTGTCTGCTTGCTAACATTGTTCTCATAATTTATGCTTCAAAATAATCACTTTAGTTTTGCGCTCACTGTGCATTTTTGTCAACTAGCCTCTCGAAAATTAAAAAGTAAATACATAAAGTATCCTGTCCAAGCCCAGATTCTTTTTTTAAAAATTTTTTTTTTATTTAAAGAGAAAAAAAAAACAGGAAAAAGGTAGAAATATTACAGAATTTCAAGAAAAGAAGATAAACAGTAAGAAATCACTAGTTGATACATTACATATTGTTCTTTTAGAAATAGTTTTTCGAGTTACAGGATTAAAGCACACAAAGTGGACACTCAAGCAGTGAGAGTGCAAACAGATCTGTTCAACAATCCAACAAGAACCTAGAAATATGGTCATCAATCACCGAACAGAAACATGACAAGCTCCGAGCCAGGTGCCGTGCAGCATACCGGGCTGTGGAAAGGACTAAGTTCCCCAAGGGTCTGCGGAGCTCTGGGTACACAGGAGAGGAAAGGCCTGCGAAGGAGCAGAAGGAGGGGCAGGGTCCCCCAGAGCTGGTCAGAGCTGGGGCTCCCCGGCCGGGTGGGACACGCGCCCCTCACGGGCTCCAGAGACCTCACCAGAGAAGGGGTGCAGCTGAGTCGCCCAAGCAGCATCTTTACCGTCTAGAAAGCTTCTGCTCGCCCTTTGACACACTGACGGTAAACTCGATGGTTTAACTCCCTGACTTCAAATCGTGCTCCAGAGCAGCTACAGCAGTTACGATTATATTGCAAAGCCAGATTAATTAAACTGAAGTCTGAAGGTCTGCATTTATTAGGTCAGCCATTTTTATTTCCTGTAAAATATTTGTAACAATATAAAGGAGAAATTGTACAGGACAGCACAGAAACTATTTCCAACTCTTTTTTACTATCCATCGTGTACATGGCTAATATGGTACATACTATTTTGTTGTTTCTAGGTTTTGGAATATTATTTTTGCTGAGAATATTATGGCCATTATAAGTAATTCATCACTAATTGCTAATTAATAAATGTATAGTATTTCCCTTTATTCTTAGAGCCACCACCATCTGAGCTAAATTGTGTTTGAGAAGCTTTAACTTACATAATTCCAAAAGTGTTTTTCGGGCTTAAAAAGCAAACCAGTTTCATTTTTGTTACTGCTGGTAGAAGCCTCAAAAATGTCAGGTTGAAGACTGTTGATTTGACTTAGCAGTCAGAAGGAAAAACTTAGAAATATCTTCTTTTATATGCATAAAAAGGTCATGCTTTACATCACTTAAATATATGGTGGTTCTGCACTGAAAAATAATGAGTAGTTTATTGACAAATTTACTACTTTCTCAAGTTTCTTCACTATACTGAATTTTAATTTTCTGTTTCCATCTATACAAGAGCAACAGTAAGACTTGGAAACAGCATTATATTTGTGTAACATTTAATTTTTAGTCCTTTTTAATATGTGTCCTACTTTCAGCATAACAAAATAGGGTAGCTTGGAACAAAATAGTAACAATATGAATTTAATTAACTAATTAACAGTTTCGGTGGAGATTGTGTTTTGACATACTATATTTCAAATATGTGTAACTTTTAGTTATTTCATTTATGCCATTTCCTCAACCTAACTTAGGTTGAACATCAATTTTTTCTTAACCGAATTGTTAACTTACATTTTTTGCATGGTAACCCTTTTGTTCTATTGTAGTTTCTTACTGCTTCCACTAACAGTGATTGCCATTTGTCAGTCTCTCCAAGAAATTGAACCTCCTATGACTTGAAATACAATTTTGTGAAAAATCAAAATCCAAGGGGAAAGAAGAAAGTATACAGCTTCTAGTTCTGGCCTAAAACTACATACAGCTCGTTGACTTTCTGCTAAAGTGCTTGTGTTCATCACAGTAAATGCAGTGTCACTTCTGAAGACATGAAACCCACTGTGGTCTTTGGAGAGTGTCATAGGAAGATTACACTGTACATCAGAAACCATTTATTCAGGGCCCAATTATTCCACATGTTACGTATAAACACTAAATCATTATCTCCCAATTTACAGGAATTTTTTTAATAGGAGGACTTCTCAAGGGTTAATTCCAGGACCTCTCAAATCATCTTCATTTTGGGAGTAGTTTAATGTAGAAACCCAAAGAATTAGAAGCAACACATCTGTACTTTAAACATCCATCCAGATCATTAGAATATATACTAAAAGTAGAAATCAACACTGTATAAAGAGCTGTTTTCACTTCATTTTTGTATAAAGTAACTATCTAAGTAAGTGAAACTACGCATCTCCTAATCCGCTGGGTTTCTTCATCATTTTTGTCCACTAGGTTGTGAGGCTTCCGTGCCTGCCTCCACCCACCCCTGGGCCCTGACAGTGTGTCACTTGCTGTTCAACATCGTTTCTGATGAGTATCGCCATGCTTTGGAGCTTTCCTCTGAAACGTCAGCGGCGACTCAAATAATGTGCACAAAGACTGTATAAATGCTAGAATAAAATATGGGGTAGAAATAGATTTGTTCTTCTAGATTTTGTACCTTAGAAGCTTCTTACCATTCCTTGTCATTACAGTCTATTAAAAAAAAAATCTATGCTAGTGATCCAATATTTATCCCCCAGGGATGTTTGTAAATGCTCTCACCAACACTACGCTGTTGATTGTATAGTGTAGATTAACTATATGTGCCTTTATTTATAGTGTAAGATATATCAAATGTTTGATATCTGAGTATATTGAAGTGCTTTTACGTGGATTGTTTCTTTTGTTCATATGATAGGAGCAAAGTTTTAAAATATGATTTTTATTAAAAAATATAATTTTTAAAGTCTGTGACTGAGTTATATCTGTAATACTAACTCACGTTCTTAATTTTAAACAATTTTTAACACACATGTGACTAATTTTGTAAATATCTTCTCACTTGGCTAATTTTTTAGGTCTTTAATGCACAGAAAGACTTAGACAATTTATTTATGCTTGTCTTTAAAGCATTTACAGAAAAGAACAAGAGTCAGTACTAACTGAAGTGTAACTATGACACCCTTAAACTTTCTGTGCCAGCACGTGAGCAGACAGGGACCCAGATTCTGTAATCTAAATATGTAAATATTACACAAAATTCAAAACAACAAGACCCAGGGTACAGCTCAGTAGTAAAGCCTTGCCTGCCACTCACAAGGCCCAGGCTTTTACTCCCAGAAGAGCAAAATCAGGAAAAAAAAAAATGAATTAATGAATGAGTAAATGAATGAATGAATAAACATGCTCTAATTTCTTGCTTTTGAAAAAATAAATTCCTTCATCATAATGATCTGGAGGGACAAAATTTATTGCCTAACTATGAAAGTGCTCTCTTTCCTTCACCCTGACTCCATCGTACACTGGGCCAAACACCCGCAGTCTGAAGGTGCAAACCTGGCCCAGCTCTCCACAGACAGCCGCCTTCCGCCAACACTTGGAACCAAGAACTACCACGTGGTGCCCTTCACTCTGGAGGGAACTGTGCAGACCCTGAAAGTAGAATGACTTGAAGATAGCTTATCCCAGCCCTGAAGGTGACATAGCTTCTGGCCTAAAGACGCCTCACTACCCACAGAGATACAACCGAAGACCAAGCAGGGTTTCCAGGTGCCTTAGCTCAATGGTAAAAGTGTGCAGTGTGCAAATCAGTGAAACATTTGAGGTCAGTCCTGTGTACTTGTCTTTACTCAGTTTACTGAATATCCCTGAATTTCATTGTTTTGTAGAACAAACAGCTTTCAAATTCTCCCCCAGTGCATTTTCCAAGGTGGGTGGAGACCGGCCCTCTCACCACTTTTCACATTGTTTTTGTTCATTCTTTTTATTATTATTATTATTATTATTATTATAACAGTGTTATGATAAAAAACCAAACAAGCATGTTTCCAAGGTAACAAGAGTGGAGAATGGGCATTGTCACTTTTATGGGAAACTACTCTCCTTGAGTAAAACTTCAAGTAATTCTGGAACACAGCACTGGTTTCTGTTTCCGTTTCTCCCTTTCTCTCCTTTGAAAGCCTCCTTGCTCTCTCTCTACCTCTAGTCCCCAAGTATATCTGTCCTGTTTTGCATTTGAATTCACTGTTTTCATACCTACTGAACATAGATGCTTCCTTTTGATGAGCAAATCCCCCATCTGTTCAGCACCATGCATTGCATTCACTGCTCTGAGCAGCAGCGCTGGCAGCACATTGAGGCTTATGCAGTGGGAGGCTCTTCCCTCCTGCGGCTCTTGCTGCGGTTGCCTCAGTTTCCTCTGCATTACTGCGTCTGTGGCCACCTGTGCCTAGATTATCTTTCTGCCCGGGGGGAAGGGTCAGGCTGCCGAGTGCTCAGTGTAGGCCAGAAAGCCAGTACAAAACCACTCTTTCTTTTCATATAACATCCTTCTGTATCTTCTTTGAAAAGTACACTTACATTTAAAAATAATTTTATTGAAAGAAAAAGCAAATTGAACTGCCATGAACTACTCATCATGGAAAGTAGTAGTATAAAAAATAATTTAATTTATATGATGTAAATTATGGTTTAGTTTACTCTTATATCAAATAAACAGCATAAAGATGAAGATTCAGTAGTTAGTTTTCCTTATATTTGAAATTTGCCATTGGTATTTATTTTGTTAGCTCTCTTTGATACTTGGAATCATACAAGCTTATTAAGGTTAAGAAAATGCTCACACTTATTTTCTTAGCTTATTTTCATCTTGGGATTTGAATTTACTAAGAAATAAATCCTCATGTTCTACCTGGCTGTATTTTCTGAAAGTCCTCAGCAATAGACGAGTGAATTTTTCATGGACCTGTGATAGCTAAATTGCAAGCAGGTGTCTTTTTCAAAGCAGGCTTCTACCTTAGCACTTTCCAAAGAGGGTCACAGTTATTTCCACCTCATTCTGAGAGAAATAATTTCAAGCCTTTGGACTGGTAATTTTTTTTTTTTTTTTTGATGATTCAACTTCACTTGTTTTGTCAGTGGGTGGGAAAAGAAACAGATACTGAATTTAGCAACAGCATTCCCTGGAGACATTTTGAAATAGGTACTGATGTTAGTATAAAGCAGAAAACAGAACAGAAAAAAAAGAAAGAAAGAAAGAAAGAAAGAAAGAAAGAAAGAAAGAAAGAAAGAAAGAAAGAAAGACTGGAAAGTGGAAGAAACAGAAGTTAAGCAGGAAAATAGGTACATACGTATCTGGAAAGAAAGTAAAAAATGTACAATGAATATCACAAATAACCAATACAAGTGGACTGCAATCAAAACAATGTATTGCCTCTCTGCCCATTTAATTTCTCACTGGGGCCAACGTTTTACCTGCAGCTGGATGAAAACTTAAGCGGGACATCACCTTCCCGCCCAATCAGATCACTGGAATCGTTGTCAACCTTATTTCAGTACGGCGCAGGCACAGTCCTATGTAGTAAAAGTCAACACGTTCAACTTCCATAAAAATGACAATTTTCAGGTAGGTCTTGTTGTCAGAATCTGTCTAATAGTCTGTAGTTTGAAAATCAAGCTGCCCACTTTCTGGGTTTGGCTGAGGCACAAAGCGAGTCCTTCCTGTGGGCAGGACACTATTATGGTTTCTTTGGTGACTCATTTCTAGTTATCTCACACTGATGAGGGGCTCAGTTCTGGTACTCTTTTCTTCTTACAGTTTGCAGAGATTGAGTTTGATTAGAGAAGCAGAACTGCTGAGAGAGAGATAGACTCAGTGGTTTGGTATAGGCTAGGACCATCGTGGGAGCTGGGAGAGGGGCTGCACTAGCAGCCAGAAAAGAAACCAACATCTCCATGAGCACAGAGACAAACTAGACCTTGCACAGACAAACTTGGACCCTAAGGACAAGCTATAATTCATGTCAGAATCCTATTACTTGCAGCTTTGTTGTTATTAGAAACCTACAGGGTAAAAAATTACACGCTGCTCAGGAACTACACATACAATCCCCCCTCACTACCTTAGTTACTTTTTTTGTTGCTGGACAAAATACCCAACATCCACAAGTTAAAGGAGGAAAGGATTATTTTAGCTCACAGTTTGTAGAAAGTTCAACCCATAATTGGCTGGTTCCAAGGCAGGGTGGAAACAGTCTATGGCAGAGTAGACAGAAAATAGCAGGCGATGAACTTTCCTCAGTTTTTTACATAATCTGCATTACAAGCCTATTGAACTTGGCCAGTCACACACAGGATGTGTCTTCTGGCTTTGGTAAATCAATTTGGAAACACTCAGAACCATGCTATTCCAATTAGGGGGCCAATTCAGCTATCACATCCATAATCTGGTTATCACACCCATGATCTGTTTATCAGACTCATGATCAAAACTCCACCTGGGAGTACATGAGACTTTGGGGCATTTTAGATATAAACCATAGCACACACACACACACACAAATCTGAAAGGGTGTAGTGAACTTGTGGGTCTAATCATGACAATATGCTAACCGGATGAGTCAGTAACCATGGACTGTGACTGCAACATGCCTTGTCCCTTCACAGACCCACAGAGCCTCATGGTTAAACTGTACATCTACCTTCCATATGTCTGACAAGTTTTTCCTGTGGACAGGGAACCTCGAAACCATGCAGGGGGAGGGGATTCTCAGATACAGGGCTGCAGCTTGAATAAGGTGGTGCAGTGTGAGGCACTAGCATTACAGCTCACTGTTTTCTCAGATGCACACTGGAATCCTAGAAGAAAATTTTGTCTCTGCAGAAATTTAGTCAAACATCAAATGACAAACTTATTGCACGAGATCTTAGACAATCTGTGTCTTTCTCTCTACTTCAGGTCTTTCCTTCCTCTTTCTCCTCTCAGCTCTCTCCCTCCTCCCTCCTCCTCCTCTTCCCCCTCTAAACACATCAAGCTCTTGGGAAATCATCATCATATGTCTGACAAATGCTTGAAGGACTTGGAAACCTAGGTGCTCTCTCCTTTATTTCTGCCTATATCACTCTGTCACAGCATCTACCTAGCTTCCAGCAATAAATCTCAAGCTTCATGGAAGACTTCACTGGAGCCTTACTTCTTTGGCCTCCAAGAAAGAATAAGTGTCCCTGTCCTGAAAGCACTCTCCAGATATCTCTAGAAAAGGCCTTTCTTCTAAATCTTCTCAGTAAGCACCCTTCTTCCCACCCCCTGGAAGTGCATATGTGTGAGTGTGTGTGCTGTTACAATCAAGAAACCACTTCTCTAATATTTTCCAGTCTTATATATTGGCACTTAAGTGATGGCTCCCAATTTAACTTCCTGTATAGAAGGAAAAAAAATAATAGCTCACATCTAAAAAATATTTATATTTCCTTACACTAGGAATAAAATTACTGTCTGCATAAGCTTGGAGGCAATGTAGAATAATGGCTTATGGGCAACTTTTACTTTCCAGTAAGTGTGTTAAGTCTTCTGCTCTTGATTTATGTTTCATTTCTACAGAGTGATGGTAATGGTAATATTTAAAACATTAACTATCTGTCCTCTTAGGATTCAAAACCATTGCAAGTACCCATCTTCTGTTCCACTTGTAAAGCAAATTTGATAGCATCTCTGAGTTCTGTTTCCTCTTTTCCTGGGAGCATCATTCTGCCGCTGTGCAATAAAACTACCTGAAAGCCCGACTCTGGCTGTGGAATCATAAAGGCAGCCCGCTGCCTCTTCAATACTGATGACCTGATAATTAAAAGGAAGACTGCAGCTCACGTAATTCTTTTTGCCCCTGTGGAGAGAGCTGTACTTTTTTAACTCTTTAAAAGTTGCTGGCATGTAACTGATAAGGAGAAGCAAACTTGGAAACTGGTCACTAACTGGCCCGATAACCACATGCAGCAACCAAGGAGGTCAGCGAGCACGGAGGCAGCTAAGCCCTGCAGTGCAGGAACCCAAAGAGTTGGCTGTTTTCTGATTTATTTCAACATATAATTACATAATAGTTAATCACAATGCAAGAGAATATTTGAACAATATAGGAAAAAAAATATATGGTATAGTTACCCACCTCATCTCTCCAGGGAGAGATTTCACTAAGACTTAGACAGCAACTTAGCAGTCAGTGTCTTTGGTTATTAAGAGAAAACAATCATTGGGATAAGTAGACAGGAAAGGCCAGCAGCTAGATCCTTTTGAAAATATTTTGCAATATTATTTATCAACATTTGATTCATAAATACTTTTTATTTCCTGAAGAAATGTTATTCGATTGTGGAGTATCTTTAGGAAATTTTAAAATAATTCAGTTATTTTGTCAAGGCATGTACTGAAGTGAATTTATTTATTTATGTCTCCTTACAGCACTAACAATTGGCTTATGAGAAGCACACTGATGCCATGGCTAATGCTACTTGTACATGGACAAGTGCTAAACAAGTCATTTAATTCTCATATGATTAAAAAGCTGATTAACAAAAAGTAACTTTTTAATTGCATCTCAGGATTAATTTGGGTCCGAAGTTAATACCATAAATATGGATTACATTTTGCTACAAAGAAGCAGATGCCTGGGACTGAATGTCATTGACTGCCTATCTCTGTCACAGCTCCCATACATGCAGTTTAAAAACAAATATGGTTAACATGCACAGAGAACTTATAATAAGATCTGGGGCTTGTATGGATTCATAAATAACAGTGCTCTGATATGCACACACATATCATCACACATCTTTAAATAGGAATGTAACTATAACTTTAAAAAGAAAATACAGAAGAATAACATCATAACTTCAGAGTAGGAAATTACTTCTTAAACATAAAAAGAGTGCTCATGAAGAAAATAAAAGTTTTCATTATGTTATAATTTGTATGTAAAGTGACCATACAGGGGATTAAAATAAGATGCAGATGGGAAAAGAAAGCATTATGATATTAAGGAGCATATTCAAGTCAATAAGCCTAATACAAAGCCCCCAAAAGACCACCTGAATTATGCTGAAACATGAAAAGATGATCAATCTCATTTCAGCATCTTTGAATCAGGCAAATGCAAGTTAAAGTGAGATAATATTTCATGCATATCATACTGAAAAATTAAAAGATTAAGAATACTAAGGGGTGAAAATCAGATAACCCTCATGTATTGCTGATGAATAACTAAATCGACAAAACTGTGTGATGTACCACATGACAGCAATTTCTCCACTAAGTTTACTCTAAAGAGCTTTCAGGCGTGTACTCCAGAAGAGAAATATGTAAGTATTGATCGCAATTGCAATTAGGAATATTTGGAAACAGTTTATATATCCATTAAAGAGATAATAAATATACAAATTGAGGGATATTAAGCCAACATACTATCCTAGAGTTAAAATTAATGTGCTGTAGTTATAGATCAAAATGTGCTATCTTAAGAATGCACACATGCATAGCACAATCATGTGAAAATGATGCTAGTGTTATCTATAATGAGGAATACAAGGAATGTATCTGCAAGTGGCCTTATTCTAGTTTGTACTGTCAATGATGTGTGACACAAATACAAATTATTGGAACTTATACATTTTACTTAAAATATCTGTCAGATTTTTGCATGTTTGCGTGTGTGTGTGTGTGCGCACGTGTGTGTGATTTTTACAAACAAAAGAAGCAAGGGTGAATCAGCATTCTCTTTTCAACTGTTTCTCCTCAAATGATATGGCCAGTTTGAATGGCTTGCACTCTAAAATCAATGAAACTCCACATTATGTTATTGTAATTATGACACTATTTTCTATTTACAAAATAGTTATGATGCTGCCAACATCTCCCTGAATTATAAAAAAAATAATCAAATGACCAGAAATATTATCATTTTAGGTCCTTATTAATTTTCTTGTGTTTCAGTATCAACACCTTTCATAATTCCAGTTTTTGTAATTCTTTTTTTATTTTAAAGAAAAAAATTAAATAAAACAGAGCCTCAAAATAGGCTAGTAGAAGTGAAACAATAATTAATACATTTCCTATTGTTACCTTAATTATAGTTACTCAGAGTACAAAGTACAGGTGTGAAATAGTGTCCAAGTTATATTAGCATGAACCTTTCTTTTCAATGAACTAAGAGGAACTAGCTGTATATCTGTTTTATCTACCTTGTGTATGTCTATTTTTTGCCTTTTCACTCCTTTGCCCTTTACCCCATTCAAGTTTCTCTTTTCTTTTGAACAATTTCTTCCTTATTCTCAATAATTATTGTACATTCTGAATCTTATTTACTCCCTCAGAGTCTCACATGAGTGAGATAATACAATGTTTACACATGTGGGCCTGATTTATTTCACTTATAACTATGATTTCAACTTGCATCCAATTTCTTATGAAAGTCCTGAGTTAATCCTTATTTATGGCTGTATGATACTCCATTGTTTTAAAAAACATTTTTTATTCATCCCTTGGTTGATGGAAATTTGTTTTTCCCCAAGATTTAGCTATTACAAGTGGTGCTGCTATAAGCAAGGGTGCACATATTTTGCTTTGATATGAGGCTTTTAATTTTTCTGGAAAGATACCCAGAAGAGAAATACATGGGTCAAATGGGACCTCTAACCTTAGTATTTCAACCATCTCAAAAATGGTTTTCATAGTGGTTGCAGCAGTCTACACCCCCACCACGTGCAGCCCTGAAGTAGGGTTCCTTTTTCCCCCACTGCCCTTCCAGCATTTGTTATTGGTGATTTCTTGATGACAGCTATTCTTTCTGGAATGAGATGAAATTCCACTCTTGTTTTAATTTGCATATCATGAATGACCATTGATGATGAACTTTTTGTGTGTATTTATTTGCTATGTATATTTCCTCATCTAAAAAGTATGCATTAATCTCAGATGCTCTCTTTTGGACTGGGTCTTTGAATTTGAAGGGCATGATTTTTTTCAATTATATGAATGTTCTAGATATAAGTTCTTTGTCTAAGGGATAAAAGGCTCTAATATTTTTTTCATTCTGCGAGTTGCCTTTTCACTCTGTTGGTGGTTTCTTTTCTCACGCAAAAGCTTTTTAATAGAGTGAGATCCCATTTGTTGACTTCCCATGCAGTCTGGATTTTGTACATGAAGTCTCTCTCTACATTTATGGCTTCAAGATTTGTCATCTCTTCCAGTAAATTTAGTGTTTCTGTTATCATATTTAGATCTTTGTTCTACTTCAACCTTAGTTTAGTACATATTAATAGACATGGGTCTAATTTTAATTTTTGGCATGCGGAAAGCCAGTTTTCCAGCACCATTTATTAAAGAGGCTATTTTTTTCTAGTGAACACATTTGGCCCTTTTGTCAAAGTTAACGTATTTCTCTGTGTTTAGAGTTGTTTCTGCATCTTCTATTCTGTTCCATTGATCCTTAGGTCTTTTTTAAAGCCAGTACCATGCTGATTTTATCACAGTAGCTCTGTAGTTTAATTTTAGGTTAGGGACTCTAGTGTTCCCTGACTTGTTTTGTTGCCCAAAATTGATTTTGCTATTCCAAGTCTCTTTTGTTTCCAAATGAATTTTAGAAATATTTTTGAGTGTTGGCTTTGTATTCATCTATACTACTGAATTTGGTTATTAAATATACAAATCTTTCTTCTAGCTGGAGCTTTTAAGGATGATAATTTAACTTCTTCCTTTCCTATTCTTATTCCTTTTATTTCTTTCTCTTATTTAATTGCTCTGGTTAATGTTTCAAGAACTATACTGAATAGGGGTAGTAATAGTGGACATCCTTTTCTTGTTCCTCATTTTAGAACAAAAGCTTTCAGTTCTTGACAGTTTAATATGATATTAATTGTTGGTTTGTCAGAGATGGTTTTTATCAGGTTGAGATAAAGACCATCTATTCCAATTTTTTGTTGTCTTTTTTTTTCATGAATGGGTGTTAGACTTTGTCAAATGCTTTTTTTGTATCTACTGGGAGTATCATAAGATTTTTTTGCCTTTAGTTCTATTAATACAGTGTGTTACATGTATTCATTTTCATATGTTGAACCAATTCTGTATCCCTGGAATGAATCCTAGTTGGTCATAATGTATAATCTTAATAATTTGATATATTCTGTTTGTCAGTATCTTATTGAGGATTTTTGCATCTATGCTTATTAGGGAGATTGGCCCATAGGCTTTTTTTTTTAATCTTCTCTTGTTTTGGAATTAGGGTGCAACTTGAATGATTTTGGAAATATTGCTTCCCTTTCAATTTCCTTAAACAGTTTTAGCATTAGTGACATTAGTTCTTCTCTAAATTTCTTGTAGAATCCAACAGTGAATCAAACAGTGAATGCAAAAGCCCAGGTTTTTCTTTGTTGGTAAAATTTAAGTATATTGTCAATTTCATTGGCTGATATCACATTATTTATAATTTTTATATCTTCTTGATTTTGTTTTGGCAATTTGATTGTATCTCAAAATCTGTCACTTTGTTCTGTGTTTTCCATCTTATTAGGATATAGGTTCTCATACTAGGTATTGATGCTCTCCTGAATTCCTGTGAGATATGCTGTGAATTCCTCCTTTTTACTCCTAGTTGTTTGATTTTTTTTGTTTTTCTTTCCTCTTTTTGATGAGATTATCTGGTTTTATCATGTTATTTTATCAAAGTACTACTTTTTGATTCAGATTCTTTGTGCTGTTTTCTTAGTTTCAGTTGCATTAATTTCTGCTCTTATCTTTATAGTTTCTTCCTTTGTATGAATGTTAGGTTTGATTTGTTCTTCTTTTCCTAGAAGTTTGAGGTTCAACATTAGATTGTTTGAGCTTTCTTTGTTTTCCTGATGTGAGAGCCCATCACTACAAATTTCCCTCACAGGACTGCTTTCATTGCATTCTATAAGTTTGAGCATGCTGTATCATCACTGTCTTAAATTTCCTCCATGACCTATTGGTTGTTTAGAAGGGTGTTCCCTAATTGCCATGTGTTTATGTAGTTTTTGTGATTTCTTTGTCATTGATTTCCAGATTCACTGTGCTATGGTCAGTTAGTATGCATGGGATACTAAACATGTTTTGTGGGCTAATATGTGGTCTATTTTGGAAAAAATCCCTTGTGCAGCTGAAAAGAATCTGTATTCTGATGTTTTGGGGTGGAACACTGTAGACATTTACCAAGTCCATTTGTTCATAGGATTGGTTTCACTCTGAAACTTGTTAATTTTTTTTTGTCTAGTTGATCTAGTTATATGTGGGAGTGGGATATTAAATTCCCCCACTAGAATTGTGTTTGTGCTTATTTGGTTTTTCATGTCTGTTAATATTTGTTTTATGCAGTTGGATACACCTGTGTTTGAGGCATTATAGTTATGATTGTTATCTCTTCTTGGAGTTTTCCCTTAACAAGCATGTAGTTACTTTCTTTGCCTCTTTTAATCAGTTTTGTTTAATGTTTACATTGTCTGCAAGTAGAATAGCTACCCCTGCTTTTTTCTGGGTTCCTGCAGTCTAGAGAATTGTTCTCCATCTTTTGAGTTTTTGTCTATGAATTTCATTTTTGTTAAATGTGTTTATTGCATACAGTATATTGTTGGATTTTGTTTCTTGATCCATTCTTCCAGTCTATGTCTTTTGATTGATGAACTGAGACCATTTAAACTTATAACAGACATGGATTAGCTCATCTTTTTCATGTTACTTTCCTTTGTTGATTCCCTGTCTTTTTCCTGTTTAATTGTTTTTTTCTGATGGGTGACTTCTTCCTATTGGTGTTCATGTGTATTTGGTTTTTGTTATCTCTTTCAAATATACCCTTCAGAGCATTCTGCAGAGCTAGTTTAGTGGTCATGAATTTCTTAAGTTGTTGTTCTTTGTCGCATAAGTATCTTATTTCTCCATTAATTTTTCAGAGATAGTTTGCAAGTTTCAAAATTGTTTTCTTTTAGGGATCAAAATACTTCACTCTAAGCTCTCCTTGATTTGAAAATTTCTGTTGAGAAATCTGCTGTGGTTCTGATGGATTTACTTTGTAGGTGATTTGTTTCTTCTAGCTGCTTTTATTATTTTGTTCTTGTGTTGAATTTCTGGAATCTGGATCAATATATGCCTTAGTGTAGGTTTATTTTTGGCATGGCTATTTAGAATTCTATATGTTTCATCTATTTGTATGTCAAATTTTTTTCCATGTTTGAGAGGTTTTCTGCCATTTATTTCTCTGAAGAGGGTTTTAATTGCTTTTGCAGTCTCCAGATTTCTCACTGATTCCCGAAATCTCATGTTGTTCTTTTCTTTGTCTTGTAGTTGTTGGATTGATTTTTCATGGTTCATTGCTATTTTTTAAGGTATCTTTCTTGTCCTGGTCGATAGTCATGCTCCTGTCTTTTAGATCTGATTTTCTATTCTTACATTTATTCAATCTGTGGTATATACTTTTAATGGAGTTTTTAATCTCATGGATTTCTGTTTGGTTTTTTTATTCCATTTTTTGTCTATGTTGGCCATTCATGGTTTCAATCATTTTCTTGTGCTCCTCTATTTTTTAATTTGTGTCTGTGTTAATGTGATTCATTTTTATTGTCATGTTTTTCCTTTGTATTGCTTACTTTTTTTTATTTTAGAGATAGTAAAATCCAACAAAACAAGACAGAACAAAACCAATCAAAAGAATGCAGCAGAATTGGTACAGATCTTCAAAGCAGGATACTAGGAAAACAATAATAGCTATCATATTCCATCAGGTATAGCAAAATCAAACCAAAAACAAAATACTACAAAACAAATCAAAACAGAATATTGAATAAAGCAAAACAATCAGAACAAAGCAAAACAGTGAAAATAATGTTTGACTTCAAAGACAAGATAGAAGAAAAGCCCCCATATTTGCTGTATTGCATACAATCATCCTCCCAAGAGCTGCTCAGACCGCTGGCCCCAGGCCTGCATAATTAACAAAACAATACAACCATTTAGTTGCTTTATGTACCTTAGTTGCTATCAACTCAGGCTGCCCTGGGAACCATCTGTTGCTTATGCAGTAGGGTGGAGGGGATATGGAGTGTGTTTGATTCTCAGCCTTGTACACTGACTTTTCTCTCCCTGGAACATGTGTGGCTTGCACAGCTTACCAAGAAGGCTGGCTAGTTGATTTCTTGGTTGGTCCCCCAAGTCCTAGAGTGGTAGTTGATTGTCATTTCTTTTTGCACCTCAGAGATTATTTTCTTTTGTGACCACTTCCATTAATTTTTTTCACTTCTGCTGCTGTCATCTCGGAGAGTTCTAGTAGTTGGCTTCTGATTTGCCCCATCTCTTTTTTTTCTCTGAGCTTGCCCTAGGTGGGCTGGGCATTTGGGATGCATTTTGCTTCTTCCTCTTGTCATTTTCTATTTTTAATTTTATTTTGTTTTCTGTGTGGATGCTTGTAGATTTCTTATACTAGATAGTCTTATCCCAGGTTTTCCTCTGAGGATGTCTTCTAGATGTAAGTTCTTCTTGGTTTTTATGTCTATCCCAAGAGCCTACCTTCACAATACATTAATAATGTGAAGTGGCCATCTGTTTGACTCACGGCCAATTCCTTTTGCTCCGGACTAATGTGATGTTTATGACGCTTTGTAATCGCAGTGTTGTCATATAGGGGAGAAAGAGTGATTATAACAAATACTACATCCCAATTAAATTAGTACAGTTAGCAATAACAACAGACTCAAGCACAACTCCATTACTGACAAACCATGATAACTATTATCCTGTTACCTTTAACCATAGGAACAAGTTCCAACTTATATGTAATGATTTTCCACTTAATAGAGTGACTTTAGCCTGTTGTGGGAGGGTTTAAGAGAGATAGGGGTAGGATAGGGAGCTGAAAGAGGTTAAATATAGTGGGAACAGGCTTGGAGGGCATAGGATGATCACCCAAGTTTTGGGTAATTGTTATACACAAGAGGGAAGGTTTGGAGGAGAAAGTCTTGGAATTTTTCAGTGAACCAGAAAGAGAAGAGATGATGTTTATTCACTTGAAAATATAAAATCCAGTGGGATAGTTGAAAAAAGTGGGAAGAAGATGAGTGGAATAAAACAAAACAAAAAGTTTAGAGATCTAAATAGTGAATAAGATAGAAAAAAATAAAGAAAAAGAGAACAAAAAGAAAAGACAAACCCAATAAACAAAAATAACAGGACCCTAAAAAAAGAAAGAAATAGCAAACATACAGAATGAAAAACAAAACAGGACAAAACAGAACAGAGAGAAAAAGAGAAAACAAGATAAAAATGAAAACAGAAACAAAACAAAATAAACAAACAAAAAATACTAAACCATCTGACGACCAAGAGAAAAATCCATCAAACAGAGAAAAGAAAAAGTAGTGAGAATCTTCTCATGTCTACAGTTTTGTAGTAGCTCCAAGTCTGGTCCCAGAATGTGCTCTCTAGCCCAGACTGCCAGGGGATTTGCACTGAGTTTTGGTCTGATGTTTGTCTCCGGATTTGAGGAATGGAAAAGTTTTCTGTGGCTGGAGTTCTCCCCAGCCATTTAGCAAGGCAGAAAGGGGGGAGGGAGAAAAATCGAGAGACAGAGAAAGAGAAGAAAGAAAAAGAAAGAGAAAGAGAAAGAGAAAGAGAAAGAGAAAGAGAAAGAGAAAGAGAAAGAGAGGAAGGGAAGGGAAGGGAGACAAGGGGAGAGAAGGCAAGAGACAAGGGAAGAGGAGAGAAGAGGAAAAAGTAAAAGAAAAGAAAAACAGAAAAGAAAACAGAAATGAGATGGGCCCAAGATGGGGAAAAATGGAAACTCGCAAGGCAGGTGGGCGCATGAGGTGGGACAGAACTATGGTCAACCAATGAGATTAATTGTCCAAGTAAAATTGATCACCTGGTACTTTTGTCTAGAAAAGTTCCTAGAAAAGGCAGAGTCTTTGACAACTCACTCAAGATCCCTTTTCTCTCCCTTGGACAGATGCTTTCATGCTCTCAATAAATATATTCTGCTCTTAAAAAAAAAAGAAAAAAGAAAAAAGAAAGGAAAGGAAAGGAAAGGAAAGGAAAGGAAAGGAAAGGAAAGGAAAGGAAAGGAAAGGAAAGGAAAGGAAAGGAAAGGCAAGGCAAGGCAAGGGGCAGCCTTATCTGCCTGCTCTATTCTGTGCGTCTTTGTCCCTAAAGCACAAGGCTGGCTCGCCCATCTTACCGTCTGCTGGCTCATATTGTTACTGTTTCTTCACACTTTTCCATGACACTAGTTCCCCCTGTCCCTTGTGCGTTCTCTAGTCTGGATCCTCCTGTGTCACCTGTATCTCTGCCAGGGTCCAGCCCAGGAGTCACATCAGAGGAGGGAGAGGAAGCCAACCTGGGGCTCTTCCTGCTAGTCACCGCAGGTGTGGTCAGTGGAGGGAGAGCTTCTGTAATTTTTGATCTTCTCATTATTTATGGGCATAATTAAACAATATAAAAAAATAAGAAAAACAGTCTACAACTGTGAAGCACATGCTGGGAGTTGTGGTGGGTGTCTGTAACCCCAGAACATCATGGGGCTCAGGCCTCCAGGAGGATGGCAATTTAAAGCTCAGCCTGGGCTGTTTAACAAGGTAACAATTTACTGAGATCCTGTCTCCAGTTAAAAAAAAAAATTTAAAAGCAGGGGAGGTGTACTTCAGTTTGAAGGCTGTGGCTTTAATCTCCAGTATCACACACACAAATAAAGAGGTTATGAAAGACCGAGCCACAGTGTGCCACTCCTGCAAGCCTGAGGCCGAGCACACTCACTCTGCCTCCTGTATCAAAAGGGAATGGGCAATGCTATGGAGACTATTGGTAGTATTTTTTTTTTCAAATTAGAAGCCTAAAATGTCATTACAGGCTTTCATCAACTGACACCACCCCTCATTCCCAGTGCACGTCAGCTTTCTCTGTGACACTCCATGGGAAAGCCCTGTGGGAAATGCACTCATGTATCTGACTTATCATGGTCTATGTCACATTCTAGCATGACAACAACTGTTAGTTACTTAAAATGTGTATGCACTAAACATTATTTGAGAAGCTTTAAACTGGGGCTGCTACACCACAGCATTTCAAGCTCCTATGTAAGAAAATTACAGTCCACCGTGTATATTACCACAGAACTAGAGGAACTGCAAATGCTCACTAATGTTGAATGAAGTTCTGTTCACTCCTTTTTTTTTTTTTTTTTACTTTCATCCGTCTAAGTTTCAGTGCACAGCGATTATGTCACCGTAGAGAATTGGTACATTCACATAAGACGCTTCATTTCTTTCTCCTCTTCCCTGCAGCCCCTTTTATTTCTTCAGCATTAGGTTCATTTACCTCATAAGACCTTATAAAGTTAATTATCACAGGTGCATTTGGAGACCAGATTAATCAGTAAACTAATCCAGTACTCCTGTGTTTTGTACAGGCTCGTGGGGCACCATGTGATGTATTGAGACAGATATAAATTGGGTAATGCTCAAATTTGAGCAAACATAGTGAGCTCTCCAAATATTTATCATTTCTTTGTGATGAAAACATTAAAAAAAGTTTTCTTTCTAAATTTTTAAAAAACTCTGCAATACATTATTATTTTCTACCATAGCCCTACTGCCGCAGAGTGCACCGGTCCTCATCTTAATTAAAACTTAGTATGCAAGACCACGCACTCCTCAACTTTAGAAGTCACTATTCTACCAGCAATGTCTTTGCGATGACTTTTTATGTTTATTTAGCGAATTTTATGTTTTTTTTTTATTTAAAGAGAAAAAAACGGAAAAAGGTAGAAATATCACAGAATTTCAAAAAAAGATAAACAGCAAGAAATCACTAGTTGATAAATTACATATTGTTATTTTAGAAATAGTTATTCAGGTTACAGAATTAAAGCACACAAAGTGGACACTAAAGCAGTGAGAGTACAAACAGATCTGTTCAACAATCCAACAGAAACCTAGAAATATGTCATCAATCCCACACACCTAAACATACATGCAGCTATATCTTTTATAGTGCTTTCTATTTCCTCTTTTTTTTACAATAGCAATTGTACATTTTAAAAATTTTATTTAAAGAGAAGAGAAAAAACAAAACAAAACAGCAAAAAGGATAGCAACAATACAGAATTCTAAAAAAAAAGAAAGAAAAAGGAGAATCAGAAAAAGCCCCACTAAGAAATCAGTACTTTATAAATTACGCACTGTCATCCTGGATATAGTTGTTCAAGTTACAAAGTTAAAGAACACATAGTAAATATTCAGACAGTCAGACTACAAACAGTTCTGCTCAAAGATCCAACAAAGATTCAGCAATATGGTCATCTATTTTACACACTCAAACTTACATGCAGTTATATCCCTTAGAGTACTTTCTTTTCCTCTCTTTTTTACAATAGCAATTACACATTTTGGTTTTATTACTCTTGTAGTCCTTATTTACTTTTTACACTAGAGACACAATATGATATTTATAAGTATGATTCTTATTTATTTCACTAATGAGGATAGTCTCAAGTTGTCTCCATTTGCCTATGAAGTCCTCAAGATCATCCTTTTTTTATAGCTGAGTAATATTCCATTGTATAAAACTGCCACATCTTTTTCATCCACTCTGCAGTTGATGGGCATCTTGGTTGTTTCCAGGATTTAGGTATCACAAATTGTGCAGCTATGAACATGGGTGCACATATATCTGTGATATGAACTTTTCACTTCTTCGGGGAAAATACCCAGGAGGTGGGTAGCTGGATTGAATGGAACTTCCAATCCTAGTCTTCTGAGAATTCTCCATATGGATTTCCATAATGGTTGCACCAGTCTACATTCCCACCAACAGTGAAACAGTGTTCTTTTTTCCCCCGCAGCCTCGCCAACATTTGTTATCAGTTGATTTCTTGATGGCAGCTATTCTTTCTGGAGTAAGGTGAAATCTCAGTGCTGTTTTAATTTGCATTTCTGGAATGACCAGTGATGGTGAACATTTTTTCATGTATTAATTTGCCATTTGTATATCTTTCTCTGAAAACTGTGTGTTCATCTCAGAAGCCCATCTTTGGAGAGGGTCTTTGAATTTGGGGGCTTGATGTTTTTCAATTCTTTATATATTCTGGACACAAATCCTTTGTCTGAGGGGTTGCTGGTTAAAATTCTTTCCCACTTTGTTGGTTTTCTTTTCACTCTGTTGGTGATTTCCTTTGAAGTGCAGAAACTTTTCAATAATGTGAGATCCCATTTGTTGATTCTTTGAAGTGTTTCCCATGCAGTTTGCGTTTGGTTCATGAATTCTCTGCCTACTCCTACGTCTCCAAGACTTCTACCTACCTTGTCTTCCAGAACATTTAGTGTTTGTGTTTTAATATTGAGGTCTTTGATCCATTTAGACTTTCATTATGTGCATGGTGATATGCATGGATCTAGTTTCAGTCTTTGGCATGTACAGAGTCAATTTTTCCAACACCATTTATTAAAGAGGCTATTCTTCTTCCAGTGGACATATTTAGCCCCTTTGTCAAATATCAGGTAGCTGAGTGTCTTTGTAGTTGTGCTTGCATCTTCTAATCTGTTCCATTGGTCCTCAGGTCTATCTCTTTGCCAGTACCAAGCTGATTTTATCACTGTGGCTTTATAATACTATTTCAAGTCAGGAATTGAGATGCCTCCCGCCTTGCTTTTGTTGCCTAGAATTGCCTTTGCTATTCTAGGTTTCTTCTGTTTCCAAATGAATTTTAGTAGTGTTTTCTCTAGATCTGTGAGGTATGTCAATGGTAGTTTGATTGGGATTGCATTAAATCTGTATAACAGTTTTGGGAATATGGCCACTTTCACAATGTTGGTTCTTTCTAACCAAGAGCAAAGAATGTCCTTCTACTTTTTAATATCTTCTTCAATCTCCTTTTTCAGTGTAGAATGATTTTCAGCATATAGGTCTTTTACATTTTTAGTTAGGTTGATTCCTAAGTATTTCATTTTTTTACATGTTATTGTAATGGGCAATATTTCCATAATTTCTCTCTCAGTGAGTTTTTAGTTTGTGTACAGGAATGCTATTGATTTTTGAGCACTGACTTTGTATCTAGCTACACTGCTCCTACTTGTTTATTACCTCTAGCAGTCTTTTAATGGAGTTTTTTAGGTCTTCTACACAGAGTATCATGTCATCTGCAAATAGTGATAATTTAACTTCTTCCTTTTCTATCTTTACTCATTTATTTCTCTCTCTTGTCTGATTGCCCTGGCTAGTGTTTCCAGAACTATGTGGAAAAGGAGTGGTGATAGTGGACATCCTTGTCTTGTTCCTGATTTTAAAGTGAAAGTTTTCAGTTTTTGTCCATTTAGTATAATGTTGGCTGTTGGTTTGTCACAAATGGCCTTTATAAGGTTGAGGTAGATGCCGTGTATTCTGAGTTTCTGAAGGGTTTTTATCATGAACATGTGTTAGACTTTGTTGAAAGCTTTTTCGGCATCTATTGAGATGACCATGTGGTTTTTGTTTTTGGCTCTGTTGATGTGGTGTATTAAATTATTGATTTGCGTATGTTAAACTATCCCTGCATTCCTGGGATGAACCCCACTTGGTCATGATGTATAATCTTCTTGATGATTTGCTGCATTCTATTTACCAGTATTTTGTTGAGAATTTTTGCAGCAATGCTCATTAGTGAGATTGGCCTATAGTTCTCTTTTTTGGTAGGATCTTTCTCTGGTTTTGGTATCAGAGTAATACTTGCCTCCAGTAATGATTTAGGGAGGATTGCTTTTTTCTCAGTTTCATTGAAGAGTTGAAGGAGTATTGATTGGCTTCAAATCTTCTAAATTTCTTGTAGAATTCAGCTGTGAATCCATCAGGACCTGGGCTTTTCTTTGTTGGGTAAGTTTTTAATTGCTTTTTCAATTTCAATAGCTGATATTGGGTTGTTCAAAATTGCTATATCTTCTTGGTTGAGCTTTGGTAGTTCATATGTTTCTAGAAATCTGTCCATTTCCTCTGTGTTTTCCACTCTATGTGAGTAGAGATTTTCAAAGTAGGTATTCATAATCTTTTGAATTTCCATGGGATCTGTAGTAATTTCTCCCTTTTCAGTTCTTATTGCATGAATTTGGGTTTTTTCTTTCTTTCTCTTGATAAGGTTAGCTAGGGGCTTGTCAATTTTGTTGATTCTCTCAAAAAACTAGCTTTTTGATTCATTAATTCTTTGTATTGTTTCTTTTAGTTTCAATTGCATTGATTTCTGCTCTAATCTTTACAATTTCCTCTCTTCTATGAGTTTGGGGTTTAACTTGCTCTTGTTTTTCTAGAAGCTTGAGATGGAGCATTAGGTTGTTTATTTGTGCTTGTTGTGTTTTCTTGATATGACAGTTTATTGCTATATATTTCCCTCTTAAGACTGCTTTCATTGCATCCCACAGATTACAGTATCTTGTTTTTATATTTTCATTGAATTGTAGGTATTGTTTTATTTCTTCTTTAACTTCATCTGTAGCACACTGGTTGTTAAAAGGCTGTTATTTAATTTCCATGTATTTATGTAGGTTTAACAATTTCTTTTGCCATTAATTTCCAATTTCAGTGCACTATAGTCAGATATTATGCATGGTATGATTTCAATACCTTTGCATTTACTTAAGGATGTTTTATGGGATAATATATGGTCTATTTTGGAGAATGTCCCACGTGCAGCTGAGAAGAATGTGTATTCTGATGTGGGTGAGTGGAACACTCTGTAAACATCTACTAAGTCCAATTGCTCACAGGTATGATTCTGTTCTGCTATTTCTTTGCTGACTTTTTGTCTAGTTGATCTATCTCTTTGTGACAATGGGCTGTTAAGATCTCCTGTTACAATTGTGTTCCTGTGTATTTGGTTTTTCATGTCCATTAGTATCTGTCTTATACAGTTGGATGCTCCTGTATTTGGTGCATATATATTTATACTTGTTAGTTCTTCCTCTTGAATTTTACCGCTAACAAGTATGTAGTGACCTTCTGTATCTCTCTTAATCATTTTAGGTTTGAAGTTCACGTTGTCTGCAAATAGAATAGTTACCCCTGTTTTTTTCTGGGTTCCTGGTGCATGGAATACTGTTTTCCATCCTTTGACTTTTAATCTATGAGTTTCCTTTGGGGTCAGATTTGTTTCTTGTTTATAGCATATTATGGGGTCTTATTTCTTGATCCATTCTGTCAATCTATTTCTTTTTTATAGGTGAATGGAGGCCATTTATATTTATGGATATCACTGATACATACTTGCTCGACTTTGCCATGTTATGTTCCAGTTGTTTCTTTCTGCTTTTCCTCTTATTTAATTGCTTATCCTACCTGGACATTTCTTTCTGTTGTTGTCTTGGGGATTGTGGTCATTTTTATCTCTGTCTAGTATGTCTTTCAGTACTCTTTCTAGAGTTGCTTTAGTGGAGATGAATTTCTTCAGTTGTTCTTTGTCATGAAAGTATCTTGTTTCTGCTTTAAATTTGAAGAAAGTTTTGCTGAGTACATCAGTCTGGGTTGAAGTTTGTTTTCTTTCAGGGCTTGAAATACCTCACTCCAAGCTCTTCTTGACTTGAGGGTTTGTGCTGAAAAGTCTGCTGTGAGTCTAATGGCAGGGTGGACCCTTGGTGGTGGTTCGGGACAGCCTTGCCCTGAAACAGGCTTACACTGAGTTCTGTGATGACTTTTTAGACAACACATGTGAGCGGGATCCCTGGAATTTGTCTTTCTGAGTTTGACTCACTCTACTTAGCAGAATATACCTTAGTTCCAACCATGCTGCTGAAATGAAAGGATTGTATCCTTTTTATAGCTGAGTAGTGTCCTTTTTCATCTTTGTGCTACATTTTCTTTATTCATTCATCAGTGATTAGAAACTAGGATTATTTCTGTTTCTCGGCTACTGTGAGTAATGCTATGGGAGCTCAGGTGCCTCTTTGACATACTGATTTTGTGTCCTTTACCCTAACACGTGCTGCCTCAGTGGAGACCTCTGAATCTCTTCCAGGTAGTGAGGGATGCTGCCTAACCTGCCAACCACTTGTACTCATATAACTTCTGACGTACTTTTCCTAAATCTTTCCTTTTATAGAGTCTTACACTTCACAATAGTAAACAGTCACCTACAAGCAACTTGATTTAACATAGTTATTTAAGAAACCACAATTCAATAAAGAATCTACATTTGCAAACGTTCACGTGTTTCTTAGAGAAGTTAAGGAATATCAAACTTTGCATGCCAAAGCTGTGTGCTGATGACTGTGCTATATGCCAATGCATTTTGTAAATACTTATACAACTTAATTTTCATTGTAACATTGTAGGGAATGTCATTTTTATTAAATCTGCTTTATGGATGCTGAAGGAGATGTCTAGAGTGTGCAATGCTTTGTCCTACCAAATTCACCCAGGTAGCAGTAAGATTTTGCTAGATTCCAATACCTATGTTCCTTGTAGCGCTTCAGCCCAATGCATGTGGATCCACCCATCAGTGACTTGGAAAAGACAGACACATTTTCATGATAAAGCATCTATTCGTGGCACTGACTTAATAAACCCAACCCACAGAAAGTTCCCATGAATTAAATCAAGAGTCAAAGCCAATCATCAGTTAAAAATGGAATTAGAAACAGAACCAAAACTTAGACTTGTCATAGTTGCAAATCACAAAATTTTTTTTTATCCACTTAGATATTCAAGGGTGGTAGAGAAACATAGATGTTCAAAAAAGGGCAAAGGTGACAATGGTGAAAAGCAGCCCATAAAGGACTATATCTAATCCCATGTTCTTAATCCAGACTCCACATTCTGCTCTCTTTCTGTCTGATGATTTCAACTCTAATTTTGTTTAGAATCTATGATTAATAGTAATTATATTTGCTGGGCAGAGTGGCTTACACCTATAACCCCAGCAATTGGGAGGCTGAAGCAGGAGGACTGCTGCCAGTCCAAGGCCAGCCTTGGCAACATAGTGAGTTCAAGGCTAGCCTTAACTGAATTGCGAAATCTTGTCTCAAAAAAAAAATAGATAATTGTATTTGTCTTCTATTTAAGAGGTTTAATTTGATGCAATATACACATATATATTTATATGCTGCAATATACATACATGGTATCAATGTCAGCCTGATGCTTAATGCTCAGAAACCACTTCTACTTTTGAAGAATTTGAAAAAATGTGTGTAAGTGTGTCTTGGTGTGTGCTCTTTCCTTTTCTCTTTCATTCATTTATTCAAAGACTTCACATTCTGTTCACAGATTTGTTTAAACAAATTTGCAAAAAGACAGATTTTGGTGACATGCAAATCAACCTACAATAGGATATCACCTCTTACCATCAGAATGGTCAAAAAACAATTTGAAAAAGAAGACAATCACACATATTGATAAGAATGAGGATTAAATTAAACTCTAATTCATTGTTTATGAGAACATAAAACATAAGATCACACAGCAGTGCCACAATTTTGCAGGGCATTCAGGCAGTTTATCAAAACAGTAAATATTGAGTTACTGCAGACCCCAATTTTTTCACTCCCAAGGTTATACCCCCCAAATACTGAAAATAAGTGCCCACCCACAAACTTGTATGCATATTAGTATTGTTACTAATATCCAAAACATAAAAGTCATCTAAATGCTGATCAACTGAAGAATGGATAAATAAAATACATTAAGTCCATGTAATGAGATATTATTCAGGCAAAAAAAGGAGTGAAAAGTTTATGCATTCTGGAGCATGAATGAACCTTGGGGGGGTCTTACACTAAGTGACAGACACTAGCACGGCAAGCCACGGACTATGTAATCACATTCATATGATGCACCTCAAGCCGGCAAGTGCATGGCTGGGGATGGCCGAGTCTCAGCTACAGGAGGGTGTGGAAAGTGGGCACTGATTGGTACACAGCACCTTTAGGAGTGATGACATTGGCTGGAATTAGACAGTGGTAATGGTTGTATAACCTTGTGAACATATTAAAAACATAATTAAACAACAAAAGCACCCTAAATTATGTATTTCAAAGGACGCATTAATGGTATATGAATAACATCTCAATAAAACATATTCAGAGACAAATGTACACACACTTGAAAAAACGCCTTTCTCTATGAGTCAGAGAATGTTAATGAAAATCCAGTTGTTACCTGGAAATTTAGTTTTAGAGCCAACTATAAAAGCCAGCTTTCAAGACCACCTTGCCTGCTGCTTTGCTTCCTCGCTTACGTGGTTCATCCCCAGGCAGCCTCATCCCCGGGACCCCCGAAGCGCAGCGTGGAGGCTGCCGCGTGGCTGCTGGTATGGGTTAGGGAGCCACAGTGGGTTCAGTCTTCCTCACTCTCCTCTCCATCAGTCTCCCCCGGAACGCAGCTCCGTGAAGAGTCTGCATCCCCGCCGCAAGCCGAGAAGTGAAGCCTTCCCCGGGCGCAGCCTCGGAGAATCGCACCCCCTGACTTCCAGAGGCTGGAGCCGGACCTCGGCAGCCGGGAGCTGCGGGGTTCCTGAGCCGCCGCGCGACCTCCAGGAGCGCTTCGGAGCTGCGGTTTCAGGTCGCTGCGTTCCGGTGTGATTGTGTAGCTGTGGGAAGCTCAGAGACTGTAGGTAGCTCGATGCTGTATAACCAAAGTGTGAAATAGCCGAAAGCTTCACTGCTTTATACATGACAAAACAATTATATATGTATATGTGTATATATATATATATTTACATATATATATATTTCATTACAATGTATATGACATATATTGTATATATGCACGTAGTATTAAAAAAAGTTTAAAAAATGAAAAAAAGGCTGTAGGAGAAAATATCTAAAGGAGATAATATTGAGGAAAATACAATACTATGTGAGTTTTATTTGTTTAATTTAGCAGCAGAAAAAAAGGTAATAGTTTCTTAATAAAAGAATAGAACAGTGGTGGAGACTTTAATCACCAGGAGTGATTCAGTGCGTGAATAAACAGAGCAAAGTGCAAGCAACCTTAAGTATCTAAAGATCTCAAGATTTATACTCAAGGGGGCTGGGGGTTTAGCTCAGTAGCATTTAAGTGTCTGCTTGGCAAGCACGAGGTCGTGAGTTGGAGCCCCAGTACAAATATATATATATATATACACACACACACTCAAAAGCAGTATTACCGTTAGATGAAAATTTAATGTACATTTTATGTTTCTTACTTTGAAAATTTAGTGCTGAGTGGCATGGGAGAGTGGAAACTACTTGTCATGCTAAGATCATTGATCTGATAAGTTGTAATCACTCGTCTGTATCTTCATAAATGTTGATTATCTTTAAAATTCAGAGAGAGACAAAGAAAATTATGAACTCAAATGTCAATGTACAGACTACAAAGAGTTTAGGTCAGTACAAACACTGTATTGCTCAGAGGAAAAGCATTTCAATCTTGGTGTTATAGGCCTTTGATGTTCCTGTAAAATAAAGTGTCTGCAATATGACTGTTAACCAGTGAGTATAGGCATCAACTAATCATCCAGCTGAAGAAGTGTTCCAAAGTGCGCACATCTGGAGTGGAAATGAAGACAGTGGGCATCACATCCTTAAGTCAAAGATGTTTCCAGAAGAACAATGATTTTTATCACTATTTTGTTTTTAGCACAAACTCACAAAGCTTATGATTTCAGTAGTTTTCAGTGTCACCATTGAACTGACTTGACACATTGCCTTTTATGTGCTGGCTTCAGCAGCACTTATGCTAAAATGACTTTTTTAGAAATGACCTTACAAGTTTCAGAACAGATTTAGCCTGTGGGAATATAAATAACAAAAATAGCTCGTCATAATAAAATCATTGTATAATTATAATTTTTTTCCTCATAACAGCATTACAATTTAGACTGCATTTTCCAGGTGTAAAGCTTACAGTAGGAAGGCTAACTTACCAAGGTCATCCAGCTTTATTTATTGCTTACCCTTCCGTCAGTTTTCTTCTCCCTCTAATGTCACCTGGTACCATTCCACTGACTTTCCAATGTGTCCTGGGACACCTGAGCTGTCTCTTAACCTTTAAAGGACTAACAGGATGGTCTGCCTGCTCTAGTATTTCCTTATATATGAATTTATATCATTTGCACAGTTGATGACAGACTACTAGTAATCTTAGTGGAGAAAAAGAAGAAAACCACCTCAGTTATTATTTTCTTGTGACCAAGATAGAAGAAAGTAATAGCACAAAAATGGGACAAAAAATTCAATACCCATGTCTACTGATTTTAAAAAATGAATACTTATGTTTATGGATGAGTAAAGTGTCTGTCAACTATCACATTGTTAGGGCTAATACACAGAGCTCTTCTTTTTCTACTACTCAGCTTTATTTTCTGATTAATGCAATCTTTATGAATGTTTATCTTCCAGGCTTGTACACTGATGATTTGTCCAATATATTACATTAAAAGTTTCTATTCACATCATTTTTCCACATAAAGTGACAAATGCATAGCTATCAATCATACATTTGAAAGCACATTTCTGATTATATTAAGTTCTATTAGAAATGCTAGGTACTTCAGTGGGTGTACTAGTTACAAAGAAGTACTAGGGTAATTCTGCTTCAATATTGTCACGTATTAACTGTTAATACACTGTTCAATATGATTATTTACTTGTTAATTGACAATCTGATTTCATGAGAAGAGATGAGCATGTTTGTGTTCCATGTCTGCATATTCCTACACAGAAGTGTTCATACACTTGTATTCATGTAAATGAAGCTTGTTGAATCAATGCCAGTGATTCATAAATTTTTTCAAAATTTCCCTATGAGTCACGAGTATTGTTCTAAATCATCATGGAATTGTCTTTTCTATGCTGTTTTCATTGCTTTTTTTCTTCTATATGTGCTTCTGAAAGTATACAGAAATGTTACCATTTTTGTTCAAGATTTTATGGATCTAAATGAAAGTTGATGAAGTAAAGAGAAATAAGCTACTAATTTTTATGAAGTTTAAGCTATCAGGCAGACATTTAGTTTACACATGCCATCTTTGTTTTTTTTATTTTCATAGAGAGCTCATTCACCATGCTGGTGTAATTGTGAGAAATATAATCTCTCTCCTAACCTATTATAAGGCTCAAGACCTACACTTCCATTACAAAAGACAAGTTATTAAGACAAAAGATCACAAATTTAAGTAATCAAAATTTTCATGTGATGGGAAAACCTTCAAATCTTCAAAATGAAGATCTAAAGAACTGAGAAAAGTTATTTCTTTTATGCTTAGGACTAATGAGCATGGACAATGGGGTAGGGAGGGGGCGGGTCAGGGGATTGATCTGGTGAAACTGGGTGTGGGGGTGCAAGCAGCGCGGCAAGGCCTGCTCAGATGCTTCTGGGCCTTTCTGTGGAACATTCATTGCCCATTTGTGAGATGGGCCTTTCTAGAAGGAGGACCTTCAAAGGAGAAGAGACAAAGAGACCTTTCTAGATTATAGGGCTCTTGGAAGGGAGAATGTTTCCTTTGATCTCCTTGGGGACAGGACTGGCAGGAGATAGGAGGGCAGGCAGCAGTCAGGTCACAAGACTTTTCCTCCCATGTTGTTTCTGAGGCTTTCCCATATTTCTTAGGTCAAAGGATTCATTCAGCACATTAAAATGTCATTCTTTGGAATATGATTTTCTGAGCTGCACAGTAGAAAAGGCCACACCTGTAATTCCACACTTGGGAGGCTGAGGCAGGGAGATCACCAGGAGTTCAAGACCAGCTTCCTGGGCTACATAGCCAGACTCTGTCTCAAAAAAAACAAAACCAAAAAAAAAAAAAAAAGAGGAAAAAAAGAACTTTTGAGTTTTATGATATTACTACTTTTACATTAAAATTTCAATAACTAATAAATTGCATTTTAACTTTCATTCTCCACAACCTGGAAGTTCATGTAAGATATAAATGCAGCCTTCAGAAAACAGTGATAAAGATCACTTCTTTGAAGATTGTTTATATAATAAGAAAAAGAAAATGCTCCTGGGTTGAGAATATTTACACCAATATTTTACCCTAAAATGAATATTATTTTCAATAGAGAAAACTAGAAGCGACATCTGTAAGGACATTGCTGCCTGGTTGTAAACCAGGGAGTGGCTCTTGGGTTGTGGCTGCGATCCTTTATAACCTATTTTGTGGAAAGTTTGAGTTGTTGGACTCCCTCTCCCATCTCCCTTTACCTCTCCCTTTCCTTTATCTCTCCTTCCCTCCATCCTTTCCTGCCTCCAGGGAGAAAAGCAATTGAGGGAGAGACAGTGTAGCTGGGAGACTGGCTGACAACTTTTCACCGTCTTCCTTCCCTCTTCTCTGCTATATTTTCAACAAATGAGTTTGTATGTTCCCCTGACACCCTCATACTTCCTTGCTGACTGATTCCAAAACCAGGATAGACAACACTTCCTGCAAGCATGTATACGTCTTTGTAAAGTAGCTAGTCTTTGAAATTTCAGTATGCCTGTGACTGCGATTTCCTAGAATGTAAAAGATTTTACAGAAATGATCTTTTGACAATAGACGTGAGCAGCAGTGAGATTGCTCTGGGGCGCAAGCACTCCACATTGGCTAAGCAAACGCATCTGGGCCTCTGCGAGGAAGCAGCAGGGCCCGGCAGGCTGGTCAGAGGGTGAACTCCGCATTTTCAGAATCCAGCGCTGTGGAATCGAGGCTGCTGCCCTGTTGTGATGCCCTTTCCTCTGTGCCTGGAGGGATAATGGCTCTCACTGTTGCCCTGAAATAAAGTGCTTTTGCTAAGATGAAGCTCCTTGTGGCATAGGCTGGAAGGAGAGCTATGGAGAAATAGCAAGCGGCAGAGCTGATTTTTCTCCTTTTTCTTTATGGACTGAGCCATAAATCTAGAACGGTGTGAAGGCTTCAGAGATTTCCTGGTTGCCCTCGTAAGAAACAGGCATCATTCTATTTCCTGACAGCTAAGGTAGTCGGAGTAGGCACATTGTCCCCACAGTGGCTCAGCTATGAACCTGAGTAACTAATTTACCAATGATTAGATGTGATGTCTCAAATTTGAAACCAATATTACACGTGTGAATTAATGTCACTTCATTATGGGTTACCGTCTCCATCCATAAACTGTGACCACACTAAACTCTGCCACTCAGAGACCACTGGGGGGGACCTCCTCTCAGGTCCCGTTTCAAGCAAGGGCAGCCTGAAGCGATAAGTTCAGGAATCGAGCGCGAGGAAAGAGTCCTGGAGAGAAACCGACTCAGAGCTGCCCACGCAGTGAGAGGCTGCTCCTCTCAGGCCAGGGAAACGTGATGAAGCCTACGATGGATTTTATTTAGACTGATGACAAACTGACCAGCTCACTGAGTGGAAGGAGCTAACGGGGCACTCCTGAGCTCGAAGTCACCGAAAGTGAAGATTTGTTTAGCAAGCAATCCAGAGCAGAGGCTGAGTTAACAGGCACCTAGTGTCCCCTCTGTGTGGCAGCCCCTGCCTCACTGGCTCATTACAGCTGAAGAGGCAGGACTGATGCGGTGAGTCAAAGGCTGCCTTCTTTTCCCCTCACCTTTCTCAGTCTCAGGATTTGCACAATCAGCCGGCTCCAGAGGATGAAAAGAAATGCTGTTGTCTTACCTTGCTGTTTGTGGGCACAAAGGACCCTGTGGGTCAACTTAGGGTGAATAAACCCACAGAGGGGCAAAGAGTCCTCCTTCTGCTTAGCCATCACCAGAGGCAGGCCTGGGCCTGTGCCTTTGAGACACAGTTGTCCTTTTGGGGGAGGAGCAGTTGTTACCTGGGGCGATAGGAGGACCAGCAGAGACCGCCATGCTCATGTAAGGCCACATGGCATGGAATTTATTGTGTCTGGGTGCAGGCTGACAGGGAGTGAAGATATTTGTGCCCCTATTACAGGGATGGAAAGAAGGCAGGGGACATTAGATGGGGAGTTTTTAATAAATACTTGTGGTCAAAGTTCTCTAGTAGTCTTTCACCTCAGTGGGCAGAGTCCTTGATGGCCTAGTGTGAAATTTTGAGTGTCTTTAGATGTCCCCCCAATGTTCCTAGGACCTGCAAAATTCCTTGTCCTATTTTATCTTCTCAAATTAGGCATCCTGTGTTGCTGAACTGAGTTCTGCTGGCAGGCAGGTTGGGGGCTGGGAGAGCCAGGTACGATTGGAACTTTAAGGGACTGACATACAGGTTAGCTTGCTACTAGTCCAGATATTACCCATTGTATGTCCGAATAGGTTGAAAGAAATTCATTTTACAGAGTAGATGTTTGTCTCTTTCAAATAGGTTTTATTCTTTGCACTTCAGCAATCTTCATACTCATGCAAAAGTTCCTCAGATTTAACGTTTTACAGCTGCATCTTTCTAAGTGTATGTTTGAAGTCACATAAAAGAAAGCATGATACTTTTGCTATATTCCAAGTCCTTTATCAAAATTATCCTTCTAGCATCTCAATTTATTTCCCTTCTCTCCTTTCCTATAAGAAATAGTTGTAAATACAGTGTTTTTTGTTGGAAAACACATCATGGCTCAAAGTTCTATCCTTACCACACTGCTCCGGAGCTGACTTTGACATCGGATTGTGAGCCCCCTAGTTATTCTTGATTGAACATGGCTCGTGGTCCTAGGGCATCTACATTAGACTTAGGTGTTTCAGAGTTGTGTGACGCACCTGCTTGCTTCTCTAAAAGCCAGAGTAACTTCTGAGACAGAATATACTTAGCTGCAACTTCACTGAGACTGCTCTAAGCTGTCTTCTTTCAGTTACTCACATTTACAACCCCTAACCAACCATCTCTTCCCTTCTTCTCTATCATTTAACAACTATAATTAGCTTTACTTCAAAGCTTTTCTAAAATCTACTGTTAACGTATGATTTTTCTGCATAACAATCCCTAAATGCCGTGCAGCTTTGCTCTGCAAGAACCTGAGACCTGACATTACACTCTGGGCTTTGAAGTCGCTAATCTTCCATTCATTTCCATTCACTCCAGTAAGAATCACCTTCATCAAGCAGCCACTTCTCTTTCAGAAGCCGACATATCCTTGTAATTGCATCTCAAATTAAATTTATAGTTTAGAGATCTGCTTGTGACTGCTAATTACTAGGCTGAACTCAAAAAGAAATGAGCAGAATTAAATTTGCCCAGCATCTATTCTGTGCCATGGGTTTCATCCGCAATGTCTCTGTTTAGATTCAGGGAATGTGGGGAAGGAGGATGTGAAATCACCTTACACTAGTGAACAAACTGAGGCATCCGTGTGGGTAAAGTCTTTCACAGGACAGGGAGCGGGCGAGTAAAGGAAGAGGAGCACAGGAATGCTGCTGCGCCCCTGTCAGGAAGCGGAAGTCCTGGAACACGACAATCACCCTTTCTTTCATTTGTTTGCACAGATTTAATCTCTAAACACTTTTCTTCAATACTGCAGAGGCAGATGGTGAGCACCTCAGACACAAAAAGAAAACTGCACAGAAACTAGGAGCAACTGTGGCCCGAATGAGTACATTTTCCAGCAAATATATTAATTGTGCATGTATTTTTTCCGAAATACATGATAAATGATTGCACAATAATATAAATGCTTAACAACATGAGACATAATTAAAAGGAATAGAAATAACCAACCATATCATCATAATTAGGCCTGTCATATTGATAATGTTCAATCTTGAAATAAATATTTGTCTAATTGAAGACAGTGTATGCTACATAAAGTGCAGAGTTTCTCAGGTCCTTGTCAGAGAGCTGAGAAATAACAATGTGAGAAAGTAAACAGCTCATATACATAGACACTGGTACAGAACTTTTTTGAGAAATAATGCAAAGTCACAGAGAGTGAAACACGGCCATCAGTTTTAAGCTCACAAAGCTGCATGTGTGTTTCAGTCTCAGCCCTTCAGCAGTGTGGAAAGACACACTATTGCTGCTGTACCTGGCCCCATCTTCAGGATGGTTGAAAGGCTGATAAAAATCTCGTCATGATAATTATGCAACTTCCATAAGAGTCCCAAATATTTTCTTCATATATTCTTTCACATTTTCTTATTTTTGAAAGCTGTAAATGTGGAGAAATGTACTAAACATTCAGAAATTTTAAAATGCTTAAATCTGGAAACTGAAATAGAGCTCACCCAGGAGCTTTGTTACCGTCCCATTTGGAGAGCAATTTGTGTCCTGACAGGTGAGGCAGATGTGGAGTGTGTGCCTCCTCCTGAAAGCCGTCTCTGTGTCTCCTGACGCACTCAATGTCCCTTAGCCCTGCTTGTCCTGAGACTTTAGGGGTGCTCGCCAGCGCCTCCCGTGGAGTGACTCCTGCGGGAAGGACTCAGGAGCACAGGGAGGTTCAAGGAGGCTGGGGCTGGCCTCCAAGTCTCCTCCCGAGTTGCATGACTCAGAGCACTAATTGGCCTGGTTTGACAAGTGCAATGATATCAAACTGTCTTCTTTGTGGTCTGTATTTTAGGAGCCCCTGCTTGTGTGAATTTCAGTAGAGGTACATTGCCTGTAATCTGTCCCTAGTCTAGGGAACCAGAGGAGAAGCAGTAAATTTGTCATCTTTTTTGCCCTTTGACATAAATTTGATTATTTGCCCTTGGAATCAAAAGCAGAGACGAATACGTGTTTTGTAAGTACGACTCTCCAAACAGATGCCGCTTACAGATTTAAGTAGAAAAATTGTGCTAGGGGAATAGTTTAGAAATTCAATTATATATAGGAGATCTCTTTGAAACTAAAAAACAATACAAAAATAGAAGAGAAATTAAGTAAAATGTTGAATTTTAATTCAATGAATGAAGACCTAACATGAGTAGGAAAGCCAGTCATTATAATGCTATTATTTGCTGAGAATTTATATATACCACACAGTTCTAAAAATTCTAGATATGTTGTCAAATTTCTTCCCAAAACACCAGGACAAAATATGTTATATTCTTATCACTGTTTTACAAATGAGTACTGGAGACTCAGGGAGGTTAACTAACTTGACTGAAATAGCAAATTTCAGAGCTGATGGGCTGCCAATGAGAGTATAAGCACACCGTCTAATAAAGCTACTTACCCATACTCAGATCTATATTGAGTGATGATCGTAATAACAAGAGTTAACAAGTACCGAGCCCACATTATTTCACATGGATCACCTAGTTCAATTGTGGTATTAACCCAAAGAAATAGAAAGTTTCATTTTTATCATCTTACAGATGAGGAAACTAAGATTTGAAAGAATTGAGTAAGTCATCAAAGACACTGAAGCAGCTCAGAGTCAAGCTATATAATATAGAGCTATTTATCTTAACACCAGTATACAACATTTTACATCCTGATATCTAAGAAGCCAAGTCACACATGTTACACAGACACATCCTGTGCACGAGCGTGCGCACGCACGCACACGCACACACACATACACAGAGCTGGATGTTATTTAATCACAGACTAATAAAAAATGGTATATGTAGGAAACCAGCATCCGGCTGTCATAGGAGAAAGCAATGCCTTTTATACACACCCTGACACATTACCTCAGATCACTCGCCTCTTGCCAGACCTGACAAACATTTCAAATTTTGTGTTGCGGTAGAAAGGACGGGTACAGTGTCAGCCCACTGACCTATGCTGTTTCAGACTTTTAGTGTGGAAAATAGAGCATCAAGAACAACTTCCGTGTGAAATACATTGTTCCTTAATTTGCCCTTGGTTAAACACACAGATGGTTTGCATGCAGTATAAATATATATCATTTAAATAATTCACAATAGCTAAGGGGATTTAAATAAATAAAAAATAAGGTTGCCACTATTTTTGAAAGAGTTGTTAGTGGCTGTTTTTTAAAAGCCAATTTTGTTCATATTTACTTATCCTTACTTCCCATGTAGTGTTCAAGTACATAATTCTTAGCCTCTTATTTATTTATACGAGGTGAGTATGGCAAGCAAAAATGTACTTCATTAATTAAAGCACAGAATGGTGCTGCTCAGTGTGCAAGCGGCTTCTGAAAATCATATTTTAGGATAAGCTGCAGCTTCCTTTGGAGCTTGGAGAAAAGATGGGAATCTGGATATAAGCTAGAAAATATTCACGTTATTGTTGGGGTCAGTCCAGCCGCAGTCACTCTGTTGGCACAGGGAACAGGGCTTGAAAGTCAAAAAAGGGATATTACAATGCATTACCAAGACAGGGTGCCTCTACCCCTGCAGGTGTCTCCCCTAGGAAGTCACCAAATGGATTAGCTTTTCTCCCTGGATGAGTCACTGTAATATTCCTTCCTGTACTTTATATGCAAACACGTGCAGATGTGTCAGAGAAAAGAGAAACAATGGTAAAATACTTCTATGCAAAAGATCATGAAAGAAAGTTCTCATAGATAGAAATCTCTTGAGTCCCAGTGGACCCACTGCCCCTTGGTCATCATGGCTTTGTGGTGTTTGCTGTTAGGGTATCTTCAGCACAGGTGATCTGAGGCACCAGGAGATGCTGGGGGGGGGGGTGGAATCGGAGGTGGAAGAAGTGATTCCATTACTGGTTATGATCTGGAAGGCAATCTTATTTCTTTCCCTAACAAGGAAG
Organism: Hydrochoerus hydrochaeris; assembly: GCA_004027455.1. Classification (NCBI taxonomy): domain Eukaryota; kingdom Metazoa; phylum Chordata; class Mammalia; order Rodentia; family Hydrochaeridae; genus Hydrochoerus; species Hydrochoerus hydrochaeris. The sequence continues at coordinate 207,969 of PVLA01001410.1, read as the reverse complement.
CACTGGAAGGGGTATTTAGACATCTGCCTTCAAGTTTTTATTTTTTATGATTTTACTAGTACATAGTTGAAGGATGTAGTTTACAATCATCTTGCTGAGTGGGTACCATAATACAGCTTTATTCTTCTTTTTAATCCCCTCCCCTCCCCTCCCTCCTCTTCCAAATTTCCTTTCCCCATATTTGCTCTTGTTGCTACGATTAATTTAAGTTTATGATACAGAATATTTACTTTCAGTGAGGTTATTAGCTTCCTAATAATAAGGCACAAGGTGTACCTTGGGTTTTTTTTTTTTCTTTCTTTCTTAGTTTAAGGTTTTTGGTACAAATCAGGTTTACATAATGATCACATTCATTATAGGGAATTTGAACCTGTAGATGGTACATCTTGATTTCTCTTTTTTTGCCTCATTCCTGTCCCATCCTTTCAAACCCCTCCATTCACAGTTCAAATATTTTTTTAATGACAAAACTAGCCTCCAACCTAGTACAGTTTTTTTACCAACACATCCCTTCATAGAATAGGATGCAAGTTCATATGATAAACTTATATTTTAAGATAAACGTATGCTCTTTGAATTAGAGTGTTTTTTTATGGTTGTTCTGATTTCTCAAAAACATAGAAGTCTCACTAGAAATCTACGATTTGGAAATGATTTATAGTTATGTTTTATTTTGCTTATTCATGTTTCTTTTAAAAAAATTCTATGTCCAAATAAACATCTGTATTACTGGCATCTCTGAAAACTAGAAGATGTGGCAGAACTTGCTTGTTATGGCTGTACTCAGACCGTGACTGCGGGTGCACCCAGATCACATGGCCTCAGTTGTCACTGTCCTCATCTCCGTGCACTGTGATTTTCACCTACCTTTTTTCATCTCTTTCACCACTCTCCTGTTTGAGTTTCAAGACAATTAAAGCATGCACGTACTGATTAGCTATTTTCACTACTAAACCATTCATTAGTAAAGCTTTTTGTCAAAATGACTGATCGTTTATGAATGTAAACAGCCTAAGTGTGATATATGTATCTCACAGTAGCACTGATCCATTGTTACAAAATGTAACATGTGCATTCTTTTTAACTAATGGTAAATTTGCTCCCAGATTACAAAATTAGAAGTTGATTTTATAGAACAATAACTATGAGAAATTAAAATTGACTATCTACCTTTCCAAGGGCAAGAGTATAAAAACAATTTGTTTAAGCTGAGGAGATTTTTAACGATTTATATTATGAACTGAAGTGATTCACAGTCTTTAATTACTGAAAGTTAGGATGGCTAATGTTAGCTGTTGCCTGTACTCCAGATTCAACAGATTTGGGCTACTTCATAAAACATAGCTACTATGCAGAGCTATAGTAGTCTGACCAAAGTTTGTTTTATATCCCTTAATTTCACTTTCACTAGAACCTGTGGTCAAATGTCTATAGTTTTATACTTTGTAATCATAAATCATAAGTCTGAAAAGTTGAGTATCACTGGTGACCTAATGTTAATTTCAGTGAATTTAATCCATCATTTTTCAGAATTTGATAGAAATCTAAGAAAATTTTTAAAAAGAAAAAAACCTCCAAAACTATGAAAATGACTTCTGTCTGTACTTAAATATAAGACAACTTGAAAAACAGTTTATTCATTTATTTGTCCTTTTAAGTGGTTTAATTTTATTTTACTTTTCATTTAATTTTTGGAGAGGTCCAGTAAAGGCTCAAAATAAAAAACTTTGGTTTTTGTAGCAATGAATTTTGAAATACTTTAATAGAGACTGAAAATAAGGGAATAAAATTGTTTTTTGTATTCAAGATTCTATTTGTTTTTACTGTGTTTTATTTGAATGTCAACAGTTACTTTAATTTGTTTTAAAAAAAACATCAAAATTACTTCAAAATAAAAGTTTTGTTTCAAAACTAATTTTAATATCTTTCATGAAGTAAATGTCTTTAATTTACATGAACTTCAGCGATTTTCAGATTTTAAATGACTTTGTATTTGATTATCAATTTGGGAAGCAAGAAATCGCACCCTTACAGTGATTACTTTTGAACTTTAGAGAAATAAACTTTTATTTTCACTTTCAGTTTCCTTAAATGTTGCCCCTCTAGCTCAGAAATTCTGATACAGATTAATGTTACTGTATATTTCTATAAAAATAATAGACAATTTTGAAACAGCTCATTTCAGTTCTGCATGGCAAAGTCATCCTTATTATAATGGTCGTACAGTTCTTGTCTTTCTTGTAATCTGCCACATGTTGCCTTCTGAGAAGACCATTGAAGATGGACACTTGATCATATTTTGTCAACACCTATTTTGCATATGTCAGGATAAATCGAATTGGATTTCTGGGGCCAGACTCCACGAAGTGTGCATCATTTTTATGAGCACAATATCCAGTGCCATTCAAAAGAGAGAAGAAACTGGTTGTCAAAAATTAGAAACAGAGAAGAACACTATTGCATGTGGCTGTCTAAAGACAAGTAAAACAATCACCGCACATTTCATACTATAAGTGAATGTGTTCAGGTTGCTTCTTAACAGACTAATTTAAAAAAAAAGAAAAATATTCTCAAACTCCAAAAAACAAAAATTTTATGAAATATAAATTAAAAATACTATGAAAACATATTGAGAAATAAACATATAAGACATTAGAAAACATTCTATAAAGAATATTTTTAAACACCATTAAGGAGCATTAGAAAAATGAAGATGAAAAGTAGTAATACATGTTAACATTAGCTAGTTCAACTCAGTATTAATTCAGTGAAGTGTAATCCAAAAATATCATTTCAGACAAAATGTCAAATTTTTTTTTATCTCTTACTGAAAGTAGGGACTGGTTCCAAATGTACTTTAAAAATAAAATCATGAAAATAATTTAGTCTAGTGAAATAGAGTAAAAATATAGATGTGACTTTAACAATGCTATCTGTGAACCTAGGACTTTGTTTTATATAACTTTATTTTTAAAAAGCAAAACAGAAAAAAGCAGAAATATTACAGAATTTCAAAAAAACAGTAAGAAATCAACACTAGTAATATATTACACATTGTTATCTTGAAAGTAGTTGCTCAAGTTACAAAATCAAAGCATTAAAAATGGACATTAATGATTTATTTTAACGTGATTTATTGTTTAACTGCACATGATAAATAGCACAGTTCAGTGATAGCCTGTCCATAGAGGAACAGGCCAGGGATATCACCATCATTTCAGAAGTCTTCATTTCAGCCCCTGGTTCTCACCCCTCCAAAGGAATTACTACTTCGCTGCGATCATAGGTTTTCTTGCCCAAGGATGAGATTTGTGAAAATGAAATCAAAGATATATAGTTTTTACTACATTTGTATAATCAAAATTCTAAGGACAAATGAACAGAAACCTACTTCAAGTCATGGTAACAGGAAATGACAGCACCTCATCCAGTTCCCAATTTGAGCCAGTTTACAGATATAGATAGATAGATAGATAGATAGATAGATAGATAGATAGATAGAGATACGTCTTTATGTAGCTCTTTTGCTCACCTTTATGTCTTTGAGATTTTTCTCTTTTTTTTTTATAATATCATAGTACACCATTTTACTGTTATTGAACATCTACCTTGTGTAGAATTATTTTGTAAAAGTGCTGTAAGATGGCTCATAAAGTATGATGAGCTCAGTTTAAGTAATTATTGCAAAAATATCATCTAAAGCAGTTGCATAGTCTGGCATGGTGATTCACACCTTAAACCTGGAAATCTGGAAGGTATGTCAGGAGGTTAGTACGTTCAAGCCCAACTTGAGCAACTTAGAAACATACATCTTTGGCAAAGTAGAAAATTTCATAGAAAGTTTCAGAAATGTACTTCATTGGGAAGACAGGTACTACATGCAATCCCTAGGAGAGAGAGAGAGAGACAGAGAGAGAGACAGAGACAGAGAGAGAGACAGACAGAGAGAAATGAGAGAAGACACAGTTGTAACAATACACATTCCAATGGGTTGTAAATTCTTTACTCCTTTCATATCCTCGTCAACGTTCTGAATTACTGCACTCCCCAGGTAATGGTTGATTGTGTCAACTTGAGTGGGGGAAACTCAGCTAAACTGGCTCAGCAAGTCCACACTTCAGCCTTTGATCATGGACCCTTCTATCTGCTGCTCTAACTCCGGGTTACATTAACTCTCCAGCCTTGTGTCACAACATATTCACAGGGATCTTGATCACCTTTCCTTCCCACAACGTGTCACAGTACGTAGCCCTTTACACGGATGATGTTACGTGAATTAGACCAAGTGAGAAGGCAATAGCAACCACTTTGGATTTGCTAGGAAAGTGTTTGAGAGTCAACTAAAACCCAGGTCCTGCTAATTCAGTGAAACAGCTAGGAGTCCAGTGGCGTGAGTCACCAGCCCCTGCAGTGAGGCCCACGCCTCCAGCTGGGTCCTTAGGTCTCCAGTGTACAGACACTAAACTCGTCCACATCTGAATTTGTGAGTGGCTATTGTAAGCCAACCTTGTAAGTTCTCATATACTTCGATTTATATCTGTTTTTCTAATAAACACTAATACAGATGTTGCTGCTATGATTAGGTCTACAGAAAGAGAATCTTAAAGATAAAATTGCCAGATGTTAAGTGGCCAGACTTAAACACCCAAAGCAGGGTGCATATACTTACCAAAATGGACAGCAGAAGCAGAACAATGACCAGACTGTTCTGACATGGACAGAACTACCGTGTTAGCTGATCAAGCATGGTGTCCCCAAATTGAACTAGATAGGAAGCCTATAAATTTTTTTCTAGATTTACATAATCAAAAAGTTTAGGGAAAATGAACAGAAGCCTACTTCACAGCATGGTAAAAGAGAATCATCCCTCCCTCAACCAGTTTACAAATCCAGAAACCCTTGAAGAAAGGGAAGCCCAGGTAGGAAAGAAGGATCCTGATGCACAAAAAAATTATAGTATCAATATTTCTCCCACCCTTCCTCAGAAGGACCTAAGGTTTCTTGCCTGAGTGACTATACACTGGGAGAAGGAAAATGATCAGATAATTTAGGGACTATCAGACACTGATTCTGAAACTAACACTGAGTCCAGAGAATCCAAAACATCATGTGGCCCTCCAGTAAGTGTAGGGGCCTATGGAGGTCAGGTGATCAATGTAGTCTTAGCAAAGATCTGACCCAAAGTGGGTCCAGTAGGTCCTCAAATCCATCCTGTTGTCATTTATACTGTTCTAGAATGTATATTGGGATAGATACACTTATTACTTGGAAGAATTCTCACATTGGTTCCCTACCCAGTAGTGTGAGGGCTATTATGATTAGGAAGGCCAAATGGAAGCCATTAGAGTTGCCTTTGCCTCACGAAATAGTAAACCAAAACAAATATAGTATTTCTGGAGAGATTTAGAGATTAGTGCCACCTTCAAGGACTTGAAGGATGCAGGGATAGTAGTCCCACACTGTTAGCCTGTGCAGACGATGGATGAGTTGGAGATAATGGTAATCACTGTAAACTGAATCAAGTAGTGACTCCAATTACAACTGCTGTACCAGTTGTGGTTTCCTTGCTGGAGTAGATTAGCACAACTCTTAGTCCTTGGCATGTGCACCTATTGATTTGGCAAATGCTTTCTTCTCCATACCTATCTATAAGGACCATCAGAAACAATCTGCTTTCAGCTGCAAGGCCAACAATATATCTTCACTGTTCTACTTCACAGTTATATTAACTCTCCAGTCCTATGTCACAAAACATTGTTTGCAAGGAACTTGATCACCTTTCATTCTTATAGGGTACCACAGAAGTCCATTACAGTTATAGTATGTTGATTGGACCAAGTGAACAGGAGATAGCAACCACTCTGGGTGATTCTGTTAGATAATACTGGGGCTCAACCAAAATTCAGGGTCCTGCTACATCAGTGAAATGTTTAGGATTCCAGTGGTGTAGGGCATATAGAGATATCTCTTTTAAGGTAAAAGATTAGTGGTTGCATCTGGCTCCCCCTACAACCAAAAAAGGCTCAATGTCTAGTGGGCCTATTTGGATTTGGAAACAACACATTCTTCACTTAGGTGTTTTTCTCTGGCCCATTTACCAAGAGATCGAGAAAGTTGCTAGTATTGAATGGACCCCAGAACAAGGAAAAACTCTGCAATAGGTCCAGACTGGTGTGAAGGCTGCTCTTCCACTGGAGCTTTATGGTCCAGCAGATCCAATGGTACTTGAAGTAGCCGTGGCAGGCCCCCAAAGGTGAGTAGTAGTGGAGGCTTTTAGGTTTTTGGAGCAAGGCTCTGTCATCCTCTGAAGACAACTACTTCCCCTCTGTAAAACAGCTCATAGCCTGCTACTGGGTCTTAAAGGAAATTGAACACTTGAAAATGGGACACCAGGTCACCATGTGACCTGAATGATGTATCGTGACTTGGATATTATCTGATCCACCAAGTCATAAGGTTGGATTGCACAGCAACTGTCTGTCTTTAAATGGAAATTGTATATACATGATTGAGTCAAAGCAGGTCTAAAGAGTATAAGTAAATTACATGAAGAATTGCACAGATGCCCATGACTGCATCCTGCCATGTTGCCTTCTGCTTCCAAGCATGCAGCTTCATGGGGTGTACCATATGATCAGCTGTCAGAGAACAAAAATGCCAGTGCTTGGTTTATGGATAGTTCTGCCCATTATGAAGGCACCACCCATAAGTGGACAGCTGCAGCATTTTTAACACCTTCCAGGACATCCATGAAGGACAGTGGTGAAGAGAAATCTTCACAGTGGGCAGAACATCAGTCAGTGTACCTGGTAGTACATTTCACCTGGAAGGAGATATGGCCAGATGTGTGACTGTGTACTGACTCACTGATTCACCAATACTCTGGCCAGATGGTAAAGAACTTGAAGGAAATGTAACTAGAAAATTGGTGACAAAGATATTTGGAGAAAAGATATGTGGATAGACCTGTCCATATGGGCTAAGTGTGTACATGTTCACCAAAAAGTAACAGCAGAAGAGGACTTTGACAATCAGGTGGAAGAGATGACCCATTCTGTAGGTGCTGGTCAATCTTTTCCTTAACCCATCCCTGTCATTGTCTAATGGGCTCATGAGCAGAGGGGTCATGGTGGCAGGAATGAGATTATGCATGAGTTCAGCAACATGGACTTCCACTCACCAAGGATGATCTGTCTACAGCCACTACTGAATATCCCATATACCAGCGGCAGAGACCAACACTGAGTCCTGATATAGAACCATTGCCCAGGTAGATCATTCTTGGACCTGGTGGCAGATTGATTATGTTGAACCATTTCCATCATGGAAGGGACTGTGATTTGTCCTTACTGGCATAGACACCTATTCTGGATGTGGATCTGCCTTAACTGCATGGAATGTTTCTGCCAAAATACCATCCACAGACTCACATAATGTTTTATCCATTGCCAGGAATTTCCAGATAGCATTGCCTCTGACCAAGGAGTGTATTTTATGGCTAAAGTGAGGCAATGGACTCACGTTCATGTCTTACCATGTTCTTTACCATCCAAAAAGATTGATAGAAAAGTAGAATTATCTTTTAAAGACACACTTGAAACACTAGCTAGGTGGAAATAGCATGCAGGGCTGGGGCAAGGGTTTTCAAAAGGCTATATATGCTTTGAATCAGCATCCACTGTATGATACTCTGTCTCCCATAGGCAGGATTCATAGGTCCAAGATTCAAGGGGTGAAAATGGGAATGGTACCACTCACTATTACGTGCAGTGATCCAGTGGCAAAATTTTTGCTTCTTGTTCCTGCGACTATATTTTTCTGACTTAGAAGTTTCAGTTCCAAAGAGGGAAAGGCTTGTACCACGAAGCACAATAACGATTCCATTGAACTGAGGCTTCCTCCTGGTCAGTTTGGTCTCCTCAGCCCTCTGAGGAAACAAGCTAAAAAGTGAGTCACAGTGTTGTCAGGGGTGATTGACCCAGACTATCAAAGAGAAATTGGATTGTTAGCCACAGTAGAGGAAAGGAAGAATAGACTTGGAGTTGAGGAGATCCCTTAGGATTCCTCCTAGCATTACCATGCCCTATTATTAAAGTCAATGCAAAACCTAATCCAGGCATAATGACAAATGGTCCAGAGCCTTCAGGAATGAAGGCCTGGATTGCTCCACCAGGGAAAGAACTAAGACCCGCTGAGGTGCTTTCTGAAGTCCAAGGGAATACAGAATGGGCAGCAGAGGAACAGAATTCTAAATACCAGCTACTGCCCCAGGATTGGCTGTAGAAATGAAGGTTGCAATTGTATTAGTTCTCTCCCAACATGATTCTAATGTGATATAATGTTGATAGCGAATACTGGTACTTAAGGATCATTAAACCTATGCCATAATGTTCAAGTTATAAAATGTTACGAGTAAAGATCACCCAAGAAAATTTACCTTCTAGGAAGAGAATTAGTGTATTTCTGTTTGTATGCAGGCTACTTATAGCACATTAAGAGTAATTACGAGCTTGTCTTTGTATCTGGTGACTGGCTTAAAGAAATGTGCCTAGTTGTCAAGTTGACAAGGGGTGGATTGTGATGGTTGGTTGATTGTGTCAATTTGAGTAAGAGAAGCTCAACAAAATTGGCTCAGTAATTGCACATCCTTGGAGCCTGGATGGTATAAAGGCAGAATGAAGAACAGTGAATCTGCTTCTGTTTCTTTGGAGGAGCTGCAGTCTCTACCTTCAGCTTCTATGTCATCTCCTGGTTTCTGGCGCAGACTCTTGAGCCTTCCATCACAGGCCCATCGTCCTCCTGATGCAGACATGCAAGGGACACTGCGGAAGGCCCCTATCCTTCAACCGGAGCCTTTGGTCACCAGCGTGCAGACCCCTTCAGCACACCTCCTTACCTGACTCTGGGTGGCCAATGAAAGGCAATCTCGTAAATATTACACATTCAGATATTTTTATTATAACTGTTTTTGTAGTAAACATTGACTGATACACCCAACACTGGCATTTTTTGTAGTGTCCCTCTGGTGACTTTCCAGTGGACTGACCTGTTTTTCCACATACTATTATTGCTGTTGAAATTCTTTACATAATTTTATATTGGTTACTTAGATATAATCTTTTATTAGGACTAAGTTCAACCCTTTTAAATTCTATAAAATTTGTGTTTTTTTCTTATTTATTTTTAAAAATATTATTTGCATATTCTGTGTATGACTCTTTCATTGATATAATATCTGATTGCATGACAAGCTCGTCTTTTCTAATGCTTTATTTTGATGAACCAAACTGTCTAACTTTAATTAATTTCTAATATCCTTTTTTCTTTATTTTACTGCTTCTTTTAACTATTTTAAATATTCTATTTCAAATTCATAAAGGTATTTTATCTTAAATGTGTTGTAGCTTTATCCATCAAATAAATTTAAAACTACCTTGGATTAATTTTGTGAATCTTATGAGTTAGATGCATCAAATTGTTTTGCTATGGTGACATAAAATCATCCAGCATCAAACACTGAAAAGAAATCTCTCTTATAATATTACAGATGCCTCTTTGTCTAACGTCAGCTTTTGTAGTGTTCTATTAGTCATAGTTGTGGTCATCTTTGAGTAAATACCACTATATTAATAAATAAGACTTTACTATAAATGTGATGAAAATTAGATCCTCCAACAATTTTTTTCACAAAATTGTTTATTCATGTTATTTCTACATGAAATGAGATAAGCTTATCAACTTAATGCTTTGAGTTTTTCTAAGATTGCATTGAATCTGTAGTTTCAATTCAGGAAAAATGATAAGCCTACCATGTCTTCTCCATGGAGTAACATTTCTTAAATATTTTATCATTATATTTTTCTTGGTAGAGAAACTGAGCAAGTTTCTTAGTTTTATTTTTTGTATTATATTTCTTTGTTGTTGTTTGAAGTAAAAAATACAATTGGTTTTTATAGAGCAATGTTTTTAATCTGCTGAGTTCTAAATTTACATATTGTTTCTAATTATCTAATATTCTTTTGAATTTTCTATGCACTATATAAAATTGTCTTTGACTAGTGAGTATTATCTCTTCCATTCCAACCTATGGCTTTTCTTTCTTTTTCTTCTATCATTAAATTTCCTCCATTGAAATATGAAATAGAATTATATTAGAAAATTTCTCTATCTCACACCAAGTTTCACAGGAATATTTTATAATACATCATCATAACTAAGATTTTTTTTACTGTAAAATACTTAGTAGATATCCTTATCATATTAAGTAAGCGTTCATATATTCTTACTATACTGTTTTTCAAGTATTAAACAAAATTAGTTGTGGTGTGAGCTAGGTATGGTGGTACCACTCTAGATATATAAGTTCACTTGAGAATGTTTTTAAAAACATTGAAAACCTTTGAAAATAAAGAGCAAAATGTTGTTTTCAAGCAAACCAATATATTTTGTCTTCAAGTATTATTACACCAGCATTCTTTGTGAATAAAGCAGTACATTATAACAATGTCGAGCTTTCATGTTACACAACAACAGGCAAAATCTCTCGTGAAACAAATCACTAATGTGACGGCATTAGAAAAGAAACCCATGTGTCTCCTTCTGGACAGAATCTTCTACATGTAAAAACAAAACATTCAATCTATTTTAGCATTTTTCCATTTTAGACTGTTACTTTCCAGCATCTAAACATCATTTATGAATTTCATCCACATTTAAACATTTTACAAATTCTAGAACTTGACATTTAAGAGTAAAGTCTGTTTACTCACCAATCTCAAAGGAGAAATGATTGTTGTTGTTTTTTTTCCTTTTCCATTTATTGCACTCAAACCTCTTTACCTTCAGGTGGTAAGTCTCTGCTATTTCAGTCTTTTGTCCTCTTAAGCAAAGGAGTCTGCATTTGACCTAGGAGTCTCTTGATTTAGCAGTTGTTTACCAGTGTTTTTACCTACTGGGATCATTGTATTTTCACCAATAAAATGGCCTTCCCATTTAGACCAATACCTGCTGCTGTTAAATAATTTAATTTTGAGTCTTTTAGCAATTTTTAAAATAAAAGCTTTATTGAACTTGTTCAAAGACTGCAGTCATTATTTCTATTACATTAACATGTTAAGTATGCTTTGCAGTTCAGTATCTTTTTGAATGTGTTGATCTAAATCCATTTAGAAATTGTTTGCAAAGAAACTAATCCTAATGGTATAAACAGTTTGGATAATCAATTCATGTAAAATTAATTAATATCTAGCTATCCTTGCAGAGACAGATTCTGTTGTTACCATTCATTTTATGTCCTAAGTTGTTTTGTGCAATTACTTTAAAATTTCATTGGAAACCGCAGTTGTTTAGTCCCAGACTTATCAAGCACCCATAGACTTACACTTGAATCACCTTTTTCTGTCTTGCAGCTCATGTGCAGGAAACATCATATTTACTTCTTTAAAATGTTTGAAAAAAATATTAATAATATAAAGTGAATTGGAAGATAATTTAAAAATAAAACTTAAAGAAGTATTAAACTTCACAAGTCTCCCAACTAATGTTATTGATATTTTCTAAGCATTGCAATAAAAGTCTTCTGCTTTGTGGTATACAAAATTTTGTCCTATGAATGAAACACGTCCTCTGATTTTCTGTGTTATGAGTAGGATTAGGATGTATTTCTCCTGTAATTTAATGGGTAGTACTTAAAAGAAAGGTGAGGAAGGCAATTCAGGTCTGAGATTTTTTTTTTTTGTACCAGGGGTCGAACTCACAACCTTGTGCTTGCAAAGCAGGCACTTATGCTGCTGAGCTAAACCCCCAGCCCAATGTCTGAGATTCTAACATCATTACTCTATTACATTCCTCTTTCTCAAAGAAAACTCCTGTTCCTCAAACCACCTCTGCCCCAGTCTGACGATGGAAGCTGAGAACATAGTCAGAAAGACTCAAGCAAATGATCAAGGTGTCCTGCTGTGCGCTCCTGAAAGATGTGCGTGGAAACGTTGAAGGTGGTACCTCTCATCCTGAACTCTTACTGCCTTGCTTCACACAAAGTTCAAAATCATTTCCTTCCAGTCATTATCTTTCTCAAAACAACCATGACATCTCATGAGAACTAAGAATCTATGAAGGGCTTGTTGGAAAACTCTATAATGTGTGGAGTAACTTTAGCTGATACAAAGAAACCATAGTTTTCTAAAATGCAAATTAGGTAAGAAGAAATGAACATTTGAATAGTGGTCTAGTAAAATGTAGGAATGGCAAATATATAATATGTGCGTGTGTACCCTAAAAAGCATAAGTAACTTGAAAGAACAAAGTAATTGTTATTTCCTCCATCATTTTCCAGCTATTTGAGAATCACTTTTTTGGATGTACATATCTCATCTTCTATTCACATTTTGGAAAATTTCACATTTTGGAAAATATTCACTGCTGTATGAGCTGCACTGAAGCAGTACCAATCAACAGAGTCAATTTTAAGACTTCCTTTAAAGTGATTTTAAAACTGGTTTGATAGTTGTGGTGAAAAATATATATGATAATTTTGAGTCTAATAGAAAGCTTTGTAAAGATTGCTATTTTTAATATGAAAAATTTTACTTTTCAGAAAGTTACTATGAAAAGAGCACCTTAAATCTTATTATGCTGTCAGTGTTTCCATTCTTATTCTAATTTAGGAGAAAATATATAAATGTGTACACTTCCATGTCACCCTTTGTTTCCTGCTGCCACCCGTCAAGCTGCAAATGGAGTGTAAATGGCACTAGGACAGATGGAGGAAAAAATACTCATTTGAATGTTGGATAGTCCTCTGTATCTATACATACCAGATTTCTCTGGAGACAAAATAAGATTTGATTAATTTATTAATTTTCTGTGGCTGTTATAACAAATTATTGGAATCTAGGTAGCTTAAAACAGTAAGAACTTCTTCATTCACAATTCTGTAGGAAAGAAATTTGAGTTTAAATGTGTGCACCACCATACTCATCTGAAGGCCCCGGGCAAAATCTACTCAATGCCTTGTTAAACTTCTGGTGGTTCCACGTGTTCCTTGGCTCCTGACCACAAACCTCCAATCTCTGCATCAAGAGTTACACTGCCTCCTCCTCTCTGACTGCTCTCTGTTTCTCAGCCTAAACTCTATCTTACAATGTTACAGGTAATTGCATTTAAGTTTCTGCTGTATGATCCAGAATAACCTGTCCACCAGATCAGATCATTAACCACAAATGCAAATGTTATTTACCAAATAAGATAATAATTAAAGATTATATGATTTAGAACATGGACATTTTTGCTTTTTACCACCCCAAATTCATATCTGTATCACATGCAGAATATTGACCTCAGTGTAACCTTTCTCCAAATGCTCTAACCATCAACACTAAATCCAAAATCCTATCCAAATAGTCATCACTGCAATTACCAACTACAATGATGGGGTTGTAGTCATTTAACACACAGACAGGAATTATAATGAATTGTCAGTTTTCTGGCACCTTCTGGCCTTTGAGCATCTTGTTCTGAAAAAACAAGATGAGGACAGGGTTAAAAAAAAAAGAGGTAGGTTAAGTAGGCAGCACACTGGCAACATACTGACTAGGGATATTAAGCGCATCTACAAGTTAACTTTGTGCCAACATGAAGAACAATATTTGGTTAAGTAATTAGGAGCAGAACCCTAGCCAAGTTGACCCATAAAACTGACTTTCATAGGTAATTTGAGAAGTATTAAAATTAATTTTGGTATTAATGTACTCCTCCTGTGTCTAGAAGAATGTTTCATTGCTTTATTAGATATAAAATGTCAAAACTAGAGAATGCCTTACGTATATGCTGATGGTTTCTATGTTGGAAAAAACCCTTGTGAGTACATATCGTGATGGATACACTGAGAACTCACAGGATGACTCTGTGGTTCACAGAAGAGTGACAAGGAATTCAGTGTAGATATAATAAAATTGGTTAACAGTAATGAATCAAAGAAAAATTTGGAGCATTTCTCTTGATGCTCTTACATGAGTTTTCTTCACATTTGCCTAAAATTTCAGTCATTGGGAAAGTATTCTCTGAAGCTGTACAAAGACAAAGAGAGTAGATATGAAAAATAAACCTAGAACACTTTTAGACTCATTTATTTGTTTATATTATCTAGAGAGAAAATAACATAAACTGACCAAAAATATAAAAGGATCATTCTATGCAAAGCAATAGAGGTATAAAATGTCCTACACATGTCCTGATCACGATCTTAGGCTCTTTTCTGATTTTTTGAAACAAGCTGTTCTGTAGCCTGCAGGTAAGTGAATACATCTGGGATGAATACAACTCAATATTAGCTTTACTAAATATATTTTATACATAAGAAATGAATAATTATTTATAACTACATATAGTTGTCAAGGTATAAATGAATGACATTAACTATAAATACACAAAATATGTTTAAAGCTCCTTGTAAATGGCAATATGGAAAGGAGACACACATGTGTGACCCTTAATCACGCTAAGTGAACTTGATTTGATTGCAAAGTTCCTAGGATGTTAATAATGCACACTTCCGTGTATTTCTGCATGTGTCATGAGACTTGGCTTACACATGACTTCTGCCTTCTGACACATGATTTCTGACTTACGATCCATGATATATGGTCCTTGGCCTCCTCCTTGCTGGTGCCATTTCCCAAACCTGCCTGCCAGTGCCGTGAATTCTGTGGCTTTGTTATCCACACCTTTCTGCCACGATAACTCTACCATATATCAGCAGAACATGGACAAAATCTGCTAAATTATGAGCCATATTCTGGCTCTCTTTAAGTCATGGGATCAGGTATTGCGTCCCAGGGACAGGAAGGGTGACAAGCAAAATGCATACATAGGAAAAGTGCCTCTCCCTCCCCCTACCATAGTGTGCATGTATCTATATGTACAGTTATAGGTAAGGAGCTTTGCTCGTAATAGTTTAATAAGAAGTCAATTGTATTGATCTGTTTTCAAATTTTATTTATGTCAATACTATATATTAAAAATGAATGAGCATATAACCATTGTATTTGTTGTAACTTAGTATAAACATAAAACATGATAGTATATATAAGAGCAAATAATGGAATTACCTGGTCTAACATTCATATTCAATGTTAATGTTTTCATGTAATGATATATGATAACAATGAGACTTATTTCTAATTAATAAACTGAATTTATAAACTATTAAGGATAAAATATATGCGCTCAGAAATGAGGAATAAACTAAGTGTTTCAAATTGATATTTATAATTATATCCTTCTCTATATGAAACCATGACATGGACATTCTATTTTTAATTTGTTAAATCACACATATGAACTTTATGACTTTCGAAAATAATATTTCTAACAAAATTCAATAAGCTAATAAATAAATTGCAACCTGACTATGTAGGGGCAAAAGGAATTGCCACTCTGCCTTATCAATGTTGTATAATTAATTCTGCTGAGTTAAATAAACTGGCAAAAAAATCATCAGGAGAAAAATCATCTTAATTATGTGAAAGTGTGTGGAGTCTCACATAAGAATATGAGACTCAGAGGGTCTCTTGACTCTGATCTTTTTACGATGCTCAGGGCTTGAGGTTCTGGGAGGTGGTGACCAGCTCTCAGAGAGGTGATGAAGAAGCCTCTGATAAACAAAGGCTGTCTCCTTGCCAATAAAGTTGCCCAGGGCCATTGTCCAAAGATTAGATAGAGCATTTAGTATAAAAATGGGGAGCCTCCTTAGTCTTTTTTTTTATGAGCTGATCTTCTTTGGTTAATAACATTTCAGGAAGGGAGTAGAAGACATTTGCACTTATTTTGGAAGAACTTTCTGCAGTTATTTAAGGGAATTTAGGGTGAATCATTTTCTGTGCTTGAGGAGAAAGAAATAAGGGAAGAGCAAAGAGATCTTGAATCTGAGGCAACTTCTAAGGACTTAGATTTTCCTTTAATTCAAAGTACTCAGCAGACCAATGAGCCAAAATTTGAGGTATCATCTGTGTTCTGAGTCCCAGCATTTACTGGTCTCAACGCAGGTTATGCCACTGTTATCAATTTCATTTTAGAAAAATACATGACAAATATGTGTAGAGACATATTCATTATTCTTACATTTTTTAACATATTTCTGCCAAAATGTGACATTTGGAACAATAATTCATTTCGCCACCATCAAAAAATATATCTTTCTCGAATTGATACATTCTACAGATGTATTTCAAGTTGACAATGCAGAAAGAAGACAGGCTAAGTTGATTCTTTTGAGAGCTTCTGGAAAATCTCCTTCAGATCATTATTTGTATGCTAACATAAAATCTTTACATTTTAAAGCTTTAAAAGTTGACAGTACAAATTTTAGATTTTATCCATTTTATGAAATTCTTGAAATTTTTTCATAAAATATAACTTGTATTAAAATTTGTTATTTCTGTATTCAGCTAATATACATTATAGTTTATCAAATTAGTATAAGGCATTTGATGTATTTTTAGTAGTGTTAGTGTTAGAGATACTAATTTTCTCTCTTGAATATATTGTATTTTCCAGGATGTCCCAAACCACTAAATCAATCTGGTTCTCAAACTTTCATAAAATATTATATCTAGTCCATAAATTTGAAATTTTAAAAGTCTAAAATAAATCTCAACCATTTGCATTTCTAAGAGTTTCCCAAGTAATTCCCGTAGTGAAGTCAGCACCCTGAGATCCACTATCTGAGGACAGCTGCACAAAATAACCACTAACTGCTATTAAAATTTTGGCCTTTGAGCCAGCACCAACTGCCGGCTTTAGAGACCTAGAAATGCAAACATTTGGATCCCACTCCACTTCTACTCAGTGTCCGCTTTACTGAGCCATCTGGGGCTGCACACTCTCATCTCCAGAAGCCCTGACAGAGCTCAGATTCACACAACTCAGTTGTACGTTGGGCCAGGAATACGTCATTCTTCCTCCTTGTTAATAAATATAAATTTTCTACTGTCACCAGACGAGGCCCCAGGAGTTCCTCCGAAGCCCTTCAAGTAGGCTTTTGAGTATCATCACAGAAAAAGAATGTCAGAAGTCATTAGTGAGGCTTTACCTGGAGTTTATTAGGAAGGTGAAGCGGTAGAGAGTGTGGGCGCTGAAAAGCCGGTGCGACGGAAGTGGGGTACGGATTTTACTAGGCTCCTAGAAGCTGGGTGACCCAAGCTGTTTTGTCTAAAAACATTCTTTGAATCTATTTTTTAAAGTCCTAGTTGATGCCCTTTACCTTATCAACTAGATTAAATTATGAACTTACAGTATCTTTAAGGGATTTGAGTGTAGAAGGCCTAGAAGATAAATCAGAAACAAAAGCTTTTGCAAGCCTGGGGAGTAAAGATATGGAGTAGAAATAGCTATAACTCAGGGAACTTTATGGCTTGAAATTGAAGTTTCTCTCAAGTACAATGATACAATTATCATTTTCCTCATCTACTTTTGTCCTATCCATATTACTTTTATCCTAACTCAGTACAGTGATAGGACAGCATAACAATATTTTTACCAGTTTAAACATGCGTAGTAGAATTGATTGTATTACTGTCTTCAAATATATCCAGATTAATAGACCATGTATTGCAATCTTTATATCCTCAAGATTGGAGGTGAAAGTTTGGAGATTTAATACGTGTGAAGTTATGCATCTACACTGTAAAATGGGGTACTGCATGAGGGAGGTTTCTAGAGGATTTAAAGATAGGCTCGCCAGGGTCAGCTGCAGAGGCCGGTGGGAAACGCAGAAGGGTCATCTATGTGCTGCAGAGCCGGCGCTCAGCACAGAGACCCATGCGAGGTCCTATCAGGAAGTCAAATGGCATGGGCTGGAAGGCAGCCGGGTGAGATGGAGGACTGAAAAGCCTGTGCTGGGAGCCTGAAGAAAGAGGTCCAAAGCCAACTGCACTTCTGTGGGTTGCAGGCTGCACAAATATTGTTTGGTGCTACCAACACCCAGGGTGAGTTTTGAGTTTTCCCTCTGCAGTCCGTCAGTCAGTTAGACAGGCCCAGGGCCATGCTAGACTAATCCACCAGGCGTTTTGGATCAAGTTGACAGTGCGATTAACTATCACAGGTGCCCGCTACCCACATACATGGGTTTGTACATACATCTCACTAATTGAAATAAAATAAAAACTGCGGTCTCTTGTCACAGCAGCCATGTTCACAAAGCTCAGTATTAACGTCTGGATTGTGGCTGCCTTATTTACATCACCTCAGAAAGCAGCTCCGCTTTCTATCTTAGGCTTATTCGGGATACACATTTTCTTCCTTTTCAGAACAGGCTCAGGTCACTGTCTCCAAAACACACTGAGTCTGCTGCTATGGCAACAGTACAGTACTTCTTGTGATTTTCCTTAGAAACATACTAAATATTTCTAAAGAATGGAGTGTATAAGTAATTTCCAATCACTTTCTTTGAGAGCACACACACACACACACATTTGGTACACTCACAGTTTTGTGCTTGGAGTTTATTAAAATGTGACTTGTAATTTATCTGCTGCTTTCTCAAAAAAGCTTGGTCCTCAGAGAGATAATTTCAAACTAATTTCAACTGTCTGGCTTTTATCTACCCTTCCCGCTCTTAGTAGTGCCGCAATCAATAGAAACACTCTGGCTGACTTGAACTTCCAGGCTTCTTTTCACTCTGTATTGTAATAACGAACTTTGCTTTTTTTGTACCAGGGTCACTAGAGATGCAGGGGCAAATCAAATGTTTCTTATGTTAAAAATAACTTTCCACTTCCATAGAAAGGACTAGAATGCCAGGACTAAGATAGGTGGAGAACACTGTATGAAGAGAAATCCTTGGGTTTAGGTACAGCCCAATAATTGCAACTATTTTTAGAATTATAAGAAGTATCCAAGCATTCCTTTGGCAAAATCCCTCCCAGGAGGCAAATTCATCATTCTAGAAAGATCAAGCCTCATGAAGCAAATGCCACTGTGATCCATTATTCACAGTATTAGAATCCCCAAACACAAAGAAGTTTGATAAGATTGTGGGAAATTCATTTGGTGGCAAAACTTAAATTGAACTAGTAAGAGGGAGGTGTTACTTTAGGCTTTTATTTATCTACAAAATTTAATAGATGAAATGTTAATGGGTATAATTATACAATGTTGTCTCAGACCCTGGGAATACTTATGTGAGAACTTTTCAGTCTGTATTACTTTATTTGGTTCACAGGTAATGATAATTTTCAGAAAGTAAAGATTAGCAGTCTCATGCCATTCAATAAATTCAGTATATTATGATTCAGGAAAGAGTATCAAGAAGAATTCTATTTGAGAATATACTAGGCAAGGAGTTCCAAAACTTGATATACTTTTAGTTTTGATATTTACCAGTTTAATAACTGAGACTCTCAAATACCAAGCTAGAAAGTGTGGTTTAAATTTTTACTATGTTT
Source organism: Hydrochoerus hydrochaeris (assembly GCA_004027455.1). Taxonomy (NCBI): domain Eukaryota; kingdom Metazoa; phylum Chordata; class Mammalia; order Rodentia; family Hydrochaeridae; genus Hydrochoerus; species Hydrochoerus hydrochaeris. The sequence continues at coordinate 188,527 of PVLA01001410.1, read as the reverse complement.
AGTTCTTGCAATCATCTCCTTCACTGACTGTATTACTGAATAATTGATCTTTAACCTGGGCAAACAGAAAAGTGTGTAAACCTGAGGCTTTTATAAGTAAATGGATGAAACTAAAGACCATATTCATAAGTGAAATAAATCAGACACACATGTGTAAATATTGTACTGACTCCCTAGTGTAAAAAAACTGAAAAAGTAAATAAGATCCAAAATGTACAGTAGATATTGTGAAAATGAAGAGAAAAGAAAAGAAAAGAAAGAGTTCAAAAAGAAAGAACAACTGGGATAGGGGAAAGGAGAAAAGAAGGGAAAAGATTATACATATGCATATGTATTCATATATATGTCTTTACATAAATACAAGACAGATAACTATACTACTAATCTGTTAGTACATCAAAAAGAACAGAATGTGTTTTCACTGTCTGATTGTATGATCATTTTTATGCCTGAATTTTGTAATCTGAACAACTATTTTCAAGATAACAATGTGCAATATATCAACTAATGTTAATTTCCTATTTTTGAAATTCTGTGTTTTGTCCTTTTTTATTTTGTTTTTGTCAAATAAAAAAGATCTGTTACCATATCATAATTTATAAGGTGTTCAAAATTATATATTACATGTTAACAAAAGATGGCAAAGTCCTCAATTTAACCTAACATGCCTAAGTTTTTTCCATTTTCAATGTCACTAAATGCATCTTGTTATCAAATGCAGTACACAATAATACTACTAATAATAGTTCAGATAAATTTTTTCAGGAAGGAACGGCAAAACTCTTTTCCAATATATATCCCATTATTGTTCCAAAAACTATGCATTCATATAACATTTTTATTTCCTATGTCACTTAGAAGCACTTAAACTTGAGTTTACAAAATAGTCTAGTGGTTTCCAATACTCACAGTGAGTTAAGAGTCACAGTGATAAAAGGTGGATGCACACACATTTGTAGAGGTTGACATTGCAGATAAGGGAAGTCATTCTTTGAAGTTTCGTCTCCATGGATGAGAGTTATTACACAGGCAGATGGAGGATAGGATTATCTATGAAGTTATCCCTGCTGAAAGGGCATATAATTTCTAGCCACACATGGTTAGAAAGCTTATTAGACTGAATATCAATATTTTCTGATTTGATTAATGTCCAATTTTATAAATACTTCCACTGAACAATATAAATGTGTCTATCAAAGGCAACATTGGGTTTAGTCTCATTCCAATAGAAGGTCCATAGTGGAATGGTAATTAATAACTTCCAGAAGACATAGGGACACTTATTAAAATGAAACTGAACAAAATAGCAATCATCATAAATAAAAACAATTAATATATGAATGTATTGTTCTGAGACTTCATTATCCTCTAAACAAATATATTCAGTGTTTTAAATATATCTAATTTCATAAATATTTTGATGTAACAAAATATTTAAATATCATGAAATTGCTGATAGTGATGACAGATTGAATATCATTATCTGAAACCTGTGGGACTAAAATGTTTTGGATCTCAGACTTTTTACAGGTCTCTAAATGATTGCATATACACCAAGGAGATATATCAGGGACAGAACTGAAGTCTAGACACTAAGTGTTCCTTTATAATCATTACTATCTTAGAGATTGAAGATAATTTTATACACTTTTAATGTTCCAGGGTTTGACGTGACACAGCATATGAGTTCAAGTGTGGAGTTTTCCATGCATACCATTATGCTCAGAAAGTTTGTGATTTTGGAACACTTCGGATTTTGGAGTTTTACAATAGGAATGCTCAACTTGTATTGCTCTTTCACACATTAGAAACTTCTCTGAGTTATGCAGAACATGTTATGCATGTCCTACTAATGGTCTTTCCATGTAACTTCTCATTTACAAATTTAGAGGTTAAAGTATTTCCCTTCAACACTTATAGCTAGCTTCGCACATTCATCTTGTACCAATATCTGTATAATACTTGGTATGGGGTAAAAAGTGACTTATATTACTAAATTGAAACTTTAAAACAGTATTTTCAAAATGGCAACTGCTCTTATTAATCATAAAATCTTTTTATCACACATTTTGTAGAACTGAGTTCCATTTGACTTTTAGAAAGCAGTTATGCTTTTATTTTTATGTGTGTTCCCAAGCAACACTATAGCATTGTCTAGAATGCATATTTAAGCATAAAATGTCACACTGTCCTTATGTCAGTGTTCTATTTATCATGAATTACAGTAATTTCCACCTTCAAGTGCTTTAAGTGGATTAAATTATGGGTACACAATTTTTTCCTTAATAAGTGAAATGATTAGAGATACCTTTACATTTCATTGCTAGCTTTATAAGGTAGTTAACCATTTATCATTAAAAATTTCAGTTGGAGTCCAATGGCAAACTCTTGAATGAGAAACATAGCATTTGGCTCTGCAATGGTTTTCAGAGTAACAATTCTTAAATATCAGTAAACATATGACTCAATTAGTTTAAATGAAATTAACATTAGTCTATGATTCTAGTTCAGAAGGTTTGAAACTTGAATTTTACATGGTAGTACAGATTATGCTACTACAGTTGATCAAAAAGCCACATTTTATGATTAACTACCTTTGAAAATTATTCAATTCATATTTGAATTTGCAAATTAATAAATGGAGGACATTTTAGTCAGTTTTACCTCAGTTACACAGTTAACAAAGTGCTTACCTGGACCCAGATTACATTGCTTATCTTAGGTATTATATTGCTTAATCATAATTATATTGCTAATTATGTAATCTTAAATTATATTGCTTATATTGCCTCAGAAACTAAAAAACAATGAAATATTACAATATTTTAGTAGCAATTTATATTCCTTTACCATAAATAACAAGTTTGAGAAGTTTGATTTGTAGACTTAATACTTGTAAATACAATAATAAAACTTAATACACTACCTTCATTCATATTAGTGATGCTAGTTTAATTTTACACATAGAGTCCCCGTGCTGGAATTGGACTAGTGGCCACCATGTGGGTATCACTGTGAGGACTCTTCTGAAGCAGATTTGCTTATGTGTGCTTATCTTAGAGCTAGCAATAATTAAGCCCAGCTGTAACTGAGTCCTTACCATGTTCTGCACACTGTTCAAGCATATTTTCACCCATTTAGTATGCATAAAAAGTCTGTGAAGCATCTACATTACTATAGTCATCGCTCAGTACCTCGGTGGGATTGGGTCCAGATGCTCACGCTGTTTATCTAAAGTGGTAAGGTAGTTGACTGTAAGTTGTCACATCTGCCTGTATATTGTAGGTCATCTCTACATTACTTACAACACTTACTTCATAAATCCTGTGTAGATAGTTGGTTACAGGCATTGTTTAGGGAATAATAACACGAAAAAAAGGTAGTACATGTATTAAATATAGGTTCAACTATCATACGGTTAACTACATTTTCTATCTTCTGTTGGTTGGCTTTGTAGAGGCACGAATGCAGTACCAGTGCATATTCCTCATTTTCATTTTGGGAACTGTGGTGGGGTGAGACAGAAATCACTTACTGACACCATCAGGCATCATTCCTAACTCAAGAATGTAATTTCTTAACTATTACTACTCGAATGCCTGTCACTGTAATGTGCAATGCTGTAATTCAAATAACCTACTGCTATGATCTACTGCAACTATTGTGAGATTCTCTCTTAACACAAAGAATCTTGACTTCATGTCACCTTTACTTGACAGAAATTTCTATATTAATCGACCTTAGTCCTTTTCTGATTGCACTAGAAAGAAAACAAGATTTTTATGTTGTCATTGATAGTGAAAAATACTTAATTTAGCCAAATAGTTTCACAAAAATTCCCTTTTTATGAAGATAGCTTTCAGCAGTGCACATAATTTTGCCTGTGTAACTGATAGCATAATACGGGTGCAGCAGTTAGTACAGAGTCCTGTATGTTGGAGTACACCTGTAATCCCAGTACTCAGGGCAACTGAGGCACCAAGTTCAAGCCCAGACTGGGAAACCTAGAGGCTTAGCCAGAACTTGTCCCTAAGTATAAAAAGAATTAAGGATTTAGTTCAGTGTAAAAGACCTGGTTTAAATTGCTAGTATATTCAAAAATAAAAGTCATTGTGGTAAAATTAACCATTTTGAAATTTTACTATGTTAATCTAACAGCAAACAGAACTGGGCATTGAACTTTAATAGTTAAGTATTACATTTAAATGATCACTTATTAGTTATACACCAATACAAATACATGCATAAAAGTCATAAAAATGAAATTGGTTATCAGAAACAATAAAACATATTTTTTCAACAGAAATTTTGTTTTTGCTCAAGAACAGAATCAAATAGTAGAGACAATTAATTCTGTTTTGGTCAAATAGGTACAACTGAAAAAAACAAAAAGTGTAGGAAAACTCAGGTTCTGGCTCTTGGTGAGCATGTGATACACAGGGTTATTATCTCAAGATTTCAGCTAATGGTTTACATTGGCCTCATCAGTCCATAATGCTTTGGACATTTGTGTCCCCAGAAAATTTGTCCTTTAAACCCATCTCAAATACGGTATCAAGGTTTTTCCATTCTTGAACTTCTTCCTCCAGTGTCCCATGGCTTGTTCTCCATTAAGCCCTTTGCAAGGTGACTATTTTCAATTCTCACATTAACACCTGCCTACCAAGTCTTACCATGGAGCATCTGTGTTAGCCTGAATCTCTAAATGCTAAGGCTTGGGTTGACACTGTGTCTTGATGACTGATATTATTGGTTCAGTGACTTTAAATAAATTGCCAAAAATTTCAATCATTAATAAAAGAATACTACTTCTTTTTAAATTTTAGACCAAATGATTAAAGCCCTTATTAAGAAATTCTAAATACACACCGTAATGAGTAATGGATGTTTAGGGCCTTGGTGGTGAACCTAGGGTGCATATACCCTGGGGGGTTGTTTGTATCATTGAAAGCTCTAAAAGGTTAGTCGTCATTGATCTAGGGCATGCATTCAAAATATAGAGCTCTGTATCTTTATATAAAGAGAGATAGAGAGAAATAGATTTCTATTATGTCCCTATCTATTTATCTGTCTCTATGTATTTATTTAGTTATATCTGTATATTCTCTCTCTCACTCTCTCATACATATTTATGTGATCTCTGAATCGTTCATCTAATGTTAGGTAGATAATTTAACCAGTTTATTTGCATGTAGAATGAAATGTTGTTCTGGACTGCAATAGATTTTAAGTAAAGGTAAATATTATTGTCATATTTGCAGTAGCTATCAATTAGAAAACAAAAACATATTATATCCACTTCAAATATTAATTGAATGGAGTAGCTCATCTATTAATACATAGAGCCAACATGAAAAGCAGTTGGACTGATATTTCTAAACAAATCATTTTTTAATCAATCCCATTTTATTCTGAGAAGAGTAACAGCGGATGCTACTGGTACGAGGGGTAGAGATTTCAGACTGATTCTCAAAAGCAAGTGTGACATACAGTATGGACATGTAAATGTGAAATGTCACTTCTTCAAATAAAGCAAGAAAAAGAATACTTTTATGATCTTTAGACACTACTGAAAAGTAAATATACTGCATACTATATAGCTAGATTTTTAGTAAACATTTCATATTTAGTAAACATTTGATTTTGAAATTAGAGATTTCTATGTAGTAGGCAATAATTTAAATGAGGATAAAATCTGAGTACATAAAATTTATACAGAGTTTAAAACTAAAAGTTAGTTATATGGATTTTACTTTGATGAAGGGGAGGGGGAGGGAACATCGGCTCAGCTCTGATGATGTTATGTTCAGCATTGTGCACTACTTGTTTTCTAAAACATGGTTTCATCATTAAAATTGATTTAAAAATATTTGATTGTCTTGGAAAACATTTGCAGAACAAGCTATTCAGAATTCAATATTTTACTCTTAGTGCTTAAAGCCGGCCTATGGCACTGGATATCAACATTTATTCTACTTTTATTAAAACATTTTTCTTTTTTTACTTTATGATGACTTTTGCCAACTTTGGTGGGTGTGTAGACTGGTGCAATTACTGTGGAAAACAGTAATTGAAGATTCCTCCAAAAACTAAAACTAGAGGTTCTATTCAACCCAGCTATTCTCCTTCTTAGTATCTTCCCAAAACAATTGAAAGCATCATACCACAGTGAGATATGCACATCCATGTTTATAGGGGCACAATTATAATAGCTAAATTTTGGAAACAGCCCAAATGTTCATTAATTGATGAATGGATAAAGAAGATGATGGTTTTTTTCTTTATAGTGGTGTAACACTCTGCCATAAAGAGGGGATAAACTTGAGGTATTTCTAGGTAAATGGATGTGCCTTGAGACCATATTCTTATGCAAAATAAATTGTGTAAGAACCTGAAAGGGTAAATAAGGCTAAAAATGTTTGACAGATATTATAAAATAGGAAGATGTTCAAACAGTAAGGGAACTCAGAGCAGGAGGGGGAAAGGAAAGAAAGAAAAGAAAAAAGATAATAGAATGAAAAATGGAAACGATGCTTTTGTAAATAAGGATGGGGAAAGGGTTAAAGGGAGGGGAAGGAGAATGGAAAAAAAAGAAGTCAAGATGCATCATGCACAGGTGCACGTTCCCTAAGATGAAGATTGTCATTATGCACAGCTAAAATACAAATAAATTTAATTAAAATGTACATTTGATGAGCAAGGCACTATACTTGTTTTTGTATCTAACGTCTCACTTGTGTCTAAAAATCACTATTTTTAAGCCAAACTCATGAGCTCCCTGGCAACGTCCTCTGCTACAGAGAATGCTGATATCAGTTAGTGTCACTGAGAGATCAGGGTTTTAACTGTCATCATGGATTATTTTTTCTCCTTTATTCTGCATACCAAATCCCTCCTGCATATAAAGCTCTTCTAAGAATTTCTTAAAGCAGCTAACATTCTTTCATCCCAATCGCCAATATTTCAGTTCAAAATCCTCTTGGTTGCACTAAGAATAGAACTTGTTAAATGGCACCTCACCTTCAAGGCACTCTTCAATCCTAACTGCAGCCAGAATGATTCTGTGAAATGGAAATTTAATTGTATAATCCCCCTTTAAAATATTTACTCTGAAAATAAAAATTAAATCTATTTCCTCCCTCCTTGTGCTACTTGCTAGCTCTCTGTGCCCAAGCCACAGTGTTCCTCTTACGTCTGTGAAACTCAGTGTATTCCTTGCTTTCTCATCCCTTTCTACTCAAATTCATCAACGTCGTGTTCAATTTTATCATTCACTGGGGTCTTAGCTTCATCAGCTCTTGCTTTGCAATGTCCTTTCTCGACTTCCCAAATGAAGTTACTGATTAATAAATATTTCCTGGAACTGTGTGCTGCCTTTTCTCCAGAGCAAATCCGAAGTAGCAATTTCATATTTATTTAATGCAAGTCACTGATTTCTAATTTTCCACTGATGGTAAAGTCCACAAATTGTCCTTTTTTACTACAGTAATATATAATCAGGACATTTCAGATCTAATGTGTGCCATTTGCTGTATGTAAGTTGGTATACACACGACGTTACGGAATGCTGGCACTCAGTGTAAAAAGAATCATCAGCACAAATCCTACCCACACTCTCCAGCCTTTTAGTATTGCCTCGGATAGGTAAGGCCTAGGACAGGCAGGGCTGGTTTTCTGCCTTCGAATTGTAACGAACTCCTTATGCAGACAATTCACTCAGGGCTCTTCATAAAGCTCTTCTGGCCACACTAAAGGATCTTACTAGGTGTTAGCTTCCTAGAAAATAGATGTTCTATGTTATAGATCTCCATCTTTGTTTCCTTCTCACTATAGTATTTAATACATAGTGTATATAATATATACAGTATATATAAAATACATTATACAATATATGTATAGTATTTAATACATAATGTATATAATACATAATGCACATGCTTGTGCATACACACACACACACAAAGTTCACCATCTAATTAAAATCTAACTCAGACTGCCTTTTACATATCAAGGTTCTTGAATTGATTTCATATTTCTCTGGAAAATTTTTAAAAACAAAATCCAGTTTAGCGTGTGTTTCTCATTTTTAACTCTCCTCATGGATATGTGTTGTCCACATCTTTTTGGGCCTTAGTTCATTCATACATGCATTGAGGGGAGTCTTGAACAGTGACAAGAGAAATTATTGTACCTTTCTTACACAATCCCTGTATGAGTTCACTTGTCTGGTTTTTCATAAAGGAAATGATTATTGTCTGTTTTATAGTATTTTAATATAAAATTATACATCTTTAATTGTTCTACTTCTAACATCAAGTTAATTGCATGTAAAAGTGCAAAAAGTGATGATGAAAAATTAAAGATTAAGTTTGAGAAGAGTGTATAAAGGAGTAATTTATGTAGTAGTAATTCCAGAGTAGGCATTCATTTGCTTTTCAGAATTCTGTTCTTGGAAATTTTTGTTAAGTCATTCATTTTTATGTGTTCCAATTCAAGATGGACTCTAAGATTAAAACAGAATTAAAATCATTTTTATGTAGAAAAAGTCTTACAGTGAAAAAGGCTACTGTGCTACAAAGCTTTTATTTTTCTATCCTAACTTTTCTGTGTATTATTTGCTGGACACTTATAAATCAGCACAGGTCTCTCAGAGGACATTTAGTGACACTGTTTTTATACAGATTCCTCCCCTTACTTGCCTTCTGCCTTCCAGAGTTGAAGCAAACATAATTCCTCGTGTCTTTATGAAAGAATGCTAAGGTCAACCAAAAACATTCCAGTTACTTGATCCAAGAAAATAGCGGCAACTAGAAGACAGGACCATGGCCCAAGCAGGAGCTTAGGTATCTTAACGGTTTCTGCAGTAACACTTTCAACACACTTCCTTGCTGTGATCTCAACCCTGAGATACAAGGTCATGAAATCTGCAGTCTCAACCAGTTCCTTACTTGTCAAACTCTGTTTGGAAATGAGACAGCCTGTGTCAAAAAATCCTACAATATGTTATCTCTAAACCAATACTCTGTCAAGGTAGAGGGTACTTTTTTTGAATAAGTTAAATAATCTAGCTTTATTTGTTAAATAAGTTTTTCAATGGTCTTTTAGGATGTCAACAGTCAGTGTTTGCTGGTTTTATTTTCCTATATTTGTTCTTTAGTGTGATTTTGTTTCAAACATTTGATTTCTTATTTATTAACTGAAAGAACTAGAGCAAGTTATGCTACATCTCTCTAATCCTATGTCTTGAGCAAAATGAGACCTACCCACACCATGTTCTTTTGAAGTTAAATAAGTTAATATGGCAAGAACATCAGCTAACTCCAGTGTGGTAGTACAGCTTGTAATCCCAGAACTCTGAGAAGCTGTAAGAAAAGTCACAAGTTCAAAGCCAGTTTGAGCAACTTAGCAACTCAGACTGTCTCAAAATAAAACAAAACAAAAGGAGAAAAAGCTGAATGCAAAGGTCTGGGCAAAGACCTTAGGTTCCTTCTCTGAGACAGAGAGAGAGAGAGAGAGAGAGAGAGAGAGAGAGAGAGAGAGAGAGAAGAGAGAGAGAGGTAGAGGTTCAGAGAGGTCAAGTAACTCCTGGAAGCTTTGGCCTCTAATTGGAAGTGCCTGCATTAATATCCAGGAAATCAACTGCTTCGTGCACAGCCCGAGTCACTAAGTCAAGCTGCCTCATCTTACTGGCTTAGTCCAGCTCCCCATTGATTGCGAGAGGAGCTTTCCCCAAGTACCCCATTGTTATTCAGATAATCTTGCATGGATGTACTGTTGTGGCTTTTATCTAGACTTCCTCCAAGGCCCTATGCACTCACAGGTGGGGTTCAGGCGGTGGCTGTATCATGGGTGTGTGACACTGGATTATGGGTGTGGTGACCCTATTAACCCACTGATTGCTTTAACATAGTTCCAGTGTGTAACAGCAGAGTTCTGACCAAGAACCCAGTGGCTCCGAGGCTTGGAGGCAAGAATCAGCTTTATTACAATGGTGGATCTGACGGGGATCCTTTCTAGAGAAATGGGCCCCCCATGACTTTGGAATGAGGTTTTAATGAGGCTGCAGAAGCAGAAGGACAGAAACAGAGCTGCTTGTTGTTTGGGAATTGGTTCTTACAGTGTGAAGCCTAAGTCCAGCCTTATCTGGGAACAGAAACTTAACTGAGTACAAAGACAGAAATAAACTGGTGGGTTTAAACTGGCTGGAACCAGTAGCATTTAATGTGCTGGGGGCCATTTTCTGTTACAGGTGTGGGTAATAGAAGACAACCAGCTGCAGGTAGGGATAAAAAATAGGCTGGTAGCCTTGGTGGGATAAAAAGGGGAAGGAAGTCACTTTCTTTCCTGTCTGCCATGCCATGAGCTGTTCTCCTTTGACCTACTGACCAAACTAAAAGTAAATTTAAAACAAACCTTTCCTTCTTTAATTATGGGTGTGGGACATTCTGTCCCAGTCACAAGAAAGTAACTAAGACATATATCAAATGTCAAATCATTTTAGTAAACATTGTTACTGCAGTTTCCAGAGACCACTTGGGGCCATGTGTGCCCACTTTGACTCTCCAATTTTGGTCTTAGCTATTTTCAGGGAATGGGAAAATGGTCTAGAAGTCAGGTCTCGAGAATCATGCTAGCCCACATAGGTCTGTCCTGAAATTCATTCTTCCACAAAGAAATAGGCTTAAGGAGGGAAAATAACCCTCCACCCCAGTTGTTAGTGGGTGAAAAACAGAAAGAAAAAGAAACACAGAGGAAAAATAGATTAATACTTAACACTTGGCCTGAATGTTGTGTAGGAATAGTAGCAGTACTAGTAGAGTTAGTAAGACTCTTAATCGTAATAATAGAAATGGCAGTAACCAGTGCTTGCAATTCTTCATTCTGTGTGAATATGCTATGAGTCTCTGCAGCCTCAGGACCTCACAGGGCCCTTTCTGCCGGCTGAGTCTTCCTCCACCCAGGTGGCCCCTTACTCTCACTTGTTTTGCATGTCACAACTTGCACCACTCTTTTCCCACGAGTCTGTTCCATCCTCTTCATATGAGACCCCTTGAAGAGAGGCTCCACATATACTTTTTTAAAGCTATGATTAAAGTCAAACAAAAAGTCAGTCTTTATCATCAAAGGAAGAAAATGGATTAGAGACATCATTAAATTGACTGCAGGACATAAGGATTTCCAGTGGTATTTGAGAGACTTAGAAGCACAGAGTGCAACTTCCTAATTTTTATAAGCTGAAATTGTTGTTAAAGCAAACACCCTCACTCAATTTTTCAATTGTTTCATCTTCAAAAATAATTATGTTGTATAAGAAGTTCATGATAATTAAATGATTAGTTATGACAAGATACACTGTGTTTTAAAGAAAGAAACTCTGTTGAATGGTTAGCATATTCTGCCTGTTTTTACATGTATTATCTCATTTCCCTATTGCAAGTATTTCATAATAGAAGTGTCACTAGTTTATTAAATCATTTTGTTCTGAGTTAAATTTATTTAAAGCATTATTTTAAAATGTGAAGATCTAGACACTGGAACACATATGTTTTGATTCCAAATCACAAACTCTGCAATTCACATTCTTATCACAGGTATCTCCTGCGATGTGCATAGCTTATTCATTTTATCTCTACTAAAAATGGAAAACAAGTCCACCAAACATACATTTTATTTCCAAAGTACAGCATACTTCTCTGATTGGAATCCAGAAGGATATCTGCCCAGATGAACAGAACGGTCCTCCCTGAAATGTTATTTATGTTATTGAAGAAAATGAGATCACATGAGCTTCGACACTGCTGAATGCCCCCTGCAAGTCCTGCTGCCTGGCTGCCAAGAGTCACACTTTCCCGCATGGCCGCGAGCCACTTCTTGTGCACCTGTCTTAATATGCTTTGTATTTTTTTGCAGAATGTGCAAAATTGGGTCACATTTTTCCTTGCTGCTTGGGAAGACTACAACTTTATTTTCTTTTTTTAAATTTTTTTTATTTAAAGAGAAAAAAAAACAGAAAAAGGATAGAAATATTACAGAATTTCAAGAAAAAAGATAAACAGTAAGAAATCACTAGTTAATAAATTACACATTGTTCTTTTAGAAATAGATTTTCAAGTTACAAAATTAAAGCACACAAAGTGGACACTCAAGCAGTGAGAGTGCAAACAGATCTGTTCAACAATCCAACAAGAACCTAGAAATATGGTCATCAATCCCACACACCTAAACATACATGCAGCTATATCTTTTATAGCACTTCCTATTTCCTCTTTTTTACAATACCAATTATACATTTTTAAAATTTTATTTAAAGAGAAGAAAAAGCAAGACAAAAAAAAGGGTAGCAACAATATAGAATTCTAAAAGAAAGAAAGAAAAAAAGGAAAATGAGCAAAAACCCCACTAAGAAATCACTAGTTTATAAATTACATATTGTCATCTTAGATGTAGTTGCTTAAGTTACAAAGTTAAAGGGTACATAGTAGACATTCAAACAGTCAGACTACAAACAGTTCTGCTCAAAGATCCAACAAAGATTCAGCAACATGGTCATCTATTTTACACACTCAAACATACATGCAGTTATATCCCTTAGAGCACTTTCTTTTCCTCTCTTTTTTACAATAGCAATTACACATTTCGGTTTTATTACACTTGTAGTTCTTATTTACTTTTTACACTAGAGACACAATATGATATTTATAAATATGATTCTTAGCTATTTCACTAATGAGGATAGTCTCAAGTTGTCTCCATTTACTTATGAAGGCCTCAAGATCATCTACAACTTTATTTTCAAAGTAAAAAATAACTGTGTTTTACTATGAAGAGAGACTTTCTCTTTTTCGTGTTAAATTGAATGTATATTTCAAAATTGAATAAATAGGATCAATAATAGCAAATAAAAGGTAATTACCATAGTCATTATTATTAAGAAATTCTACAACTGAATTTTATATTAGGCTCCTTCTTCAAGAGTTCCAAATTAAGTTATCTGTGTTTGTGTACTACTTAGAACCTGAACAAATTAAGATAACTTCTGGGACACTTAGAAGGTGATTAACTTTGAAAGAGTGTCACTCATGTACTAATTCTCTCACCATTTTATAAATACAGCAAACTGAAGAGAAGAGATATTTCCTAAACTCATGACAAATTCCAGGAGCATAGAATAGAAATTTGATAGCATCAGATTATCTGTGTATTTAAAAACAGGTCACAGGGAAGAACTTGTTTATGTCAATACACAGGAATTATTGAGATGGTTTGGAATGGCAGAAATGGAATTATAGCCTATAAAATACAGGAATTGAACAGAAGGTCTTCAGTTTAAGACCCTCCACACTCCTCATGTAAAATATTTTGAATAAACCTTTTCTGTGCTCTGGCCAGTCTGATAAATGAGGCATACAAGATAATTACTATGCTTTACTTTTCTCTGTGAAGAGAAAAATACCAGGCATGGGCTTTTGTTATTTTATAATCACTCCCATCAGCATTGCTAGCTCAGTCTAACAGGCTGCTGAATAGAGGACCACTTCTGTGAGTGACTAAATAACGTTTAATGTTCTTTTCCAAAGTTTCGGAGACCAGGAACAGGCAGATCAGTGTTTGAAGTGCATTGTTTACGAGCACAAGGCAGTCACAAAGGAGAATTAATTCTGAAGATCTAGACATTTTATGATGGTGATTTTAACAATATTTCCTGTGTAGGCAACAGAGTAAAGAGTGTCACCCATGTGTTTTCAAATAGAAAAGCCCTTCTCGGAAGCTGGGGTTTGGGAAGCAGATACCTCACCCCCTGAATAACCACTGAGGGTGTTTCAGAACTTAATACATCAAACTCACTCAGCACAGGTCAGCAGAAAGATTCTTGGTTTTAGAAGTCAAAATCTTAACTTCAAACCCTAGTTCTTCTTGTGAACTTGAGAAAATAAATAAAGATTTCTAAATTTTAAAATTCTGAATTTATCCCTTGAATATATAATTTAATTCTTCTGGACTTCATTACTCTTATGTGCAAAATGAGGATTGTGCTGAGGATTCAATGAATTTAACAGTTTATATGTACAGTGATGTACCACGAGACATTTCATCATCATTCCATGTGACACCCCGTGTATGAAGGTGTTCCCATAGGGTAGTAACAGAGCTGAAAGATTCCTGTCACCTAGAGAGGTCTCAGCTGTTGGAATGTCTTGGGACAGCACATCACTCATTCATTTGCTGTTACATTAGTATAAGCAAACAATGTACAATGAGTCATAAAGTGTACAGCATGTACACTTAGTTATTTTTAAAGTGTATTCCTTCTATTTATTAAGAATGCATTCTGCAGCTGTGTGGCGTGTCACGGCAGAAGCAGTCCCATGCACACTGTGATGAGCGAGCCTCTCTAATGCCCCAAGATGCCAGATCATGATGACCTGGCCTGCATGGACTTGCTGGCACATATTCTGTCACGATCATGCAAGATGAAGTCACCCAGTCATGGCAGTGCTCAGAAGACATTGTTGTCATCTCATGATGCATGAGTGTACCACAGAACATAAACAATGTCTATAGGAAAAATTTGGAAGAAATTTAGGCTCAGAGTTTAACAAATGCAGAACAAATCCTGTTTCTACAATTAATACCCTGAACTTCAGAGGACTTTTTAACCTGTGTCTCAATTTACACATTTGGAAAACAGGGATGATGGGGTGATGATGGTACATATCTGTCTGAACAATTGCCATAATGCATTTAAGGCCTATATTACTGGCACACACCAGCATTTATAAAATGCAAGAGCGGGAACCCAGGGCAGGTACCAGGCCCAGAGTATGCTCAGGAAACACTGTGCAGAGAAATACAGTTAGTAAGCCTTCTGAATAGCTATTCACAACCATTCTTAAATATTTCAAATACAGTACCTGTTTCAAAAAACATCACCAAACAACTACAATACTAGAAAAGGAAAAACTGAGGTTATTGCCTAGTGTGGAAAGGAAGAACCCTACTGCAACAGATTTTCAGTAACATTTCAAAGAAAATAGAGAAAAAACAAGGTATTTATTAAGATGTTCAAATGTAGTTCAATATAAATCATTCCATGAAAATGACCCAGTTAAAACTAAGTAAGAATTGTGATATTATAATTTAAGGGTCGGTAGAGAAAGTTGGGAAATTTAAGGTGAGGGTTTCAGTGTATTGGGTTACCAGTGGTCATTTAGAATTTTCTATTGAAGATAACATGAGCATTTCATAAAGTTTCTAAAATGTATAGTTATTTACAACTTTTGTCCTCCTGAGGGTGATACAAAAGTTATGGTGTTAAAAACACTGAAATTGTAACATAGGGATAAGACAGCTAGCTGTGTGCCTGATTTCAATCCTCAAAATTTACATCTGGCAATAAAGGGACATTAATTTTCTGGAGTATACTTTCTACATCTGCTTCTATCAAGAAAATATGAATTTTCAAATTCAAATCACACCCTCAATGTTCTCTGTATTATTACTGAAGAATCCATCTTCTGAAGCAATAATCACGCATGTGCTTTTATTTCCACAAAATCCAAAGATATAAATTAGTCAAATTACTATATTTTTAGAACTAATATGGAATCAAAAATTATTATTCTCCTCCAAGGAATTATATTTCATTTGGAAACCAGTGCTTCTTCTGCACATTTCTTTTTTGTTTTATTTTCCTTTTCCTAGCTCATGTAGTCTCTGCCCTCCTACCCTGCCCAGTCTTTTCTCACCTCGTATTTTTCTTTATTTTTATGTGAAATATGCCCCAATTACCAAGTGTATGTATAAAGAGGGGCAGACACTAGAAGTTTTTTGAAGGCAATTCAAAAGTGCAGCCTGTGTGTCGTTTTCACAGCCAGAATCATGAGATCAGCACATAGTTCAGGGCGCGGCGTGTGACCGCAGGCACCGAGCTCTGAAAGCTCACCCGCCGAAGGGCCCACATGTACACAGACAGCCAGGGCTATCCTAACTCCGTGACTGCTAAAATCAGTGTGACAATCTGAGAAGATAGACATGGGCTTTATTAAAGAGGTCAAAGAGATTCATTACTGCAGCCTGAATTTAAAATATATTTAAGAGCTAGAATCTGATTGACCTGTTGAAGTGTTGAAATGCGTTAGCCAGAGCAACAGAAATCTCAAACTTCCATTATCTGAGAGGACAAGAAAACAAGCAGAGGATTCTGTTTATGAAAGCAGACCATTAAAGGTGTACTCCATCAAATAATTCAAATGTTCAGTAATATTTCAAAATTAATTTCTATTCAGAAATTAGCAATTGTAATTTCTAGGAAAGTATGAATAGAACATTTGTGTTCATTATAACTTCTTCAAATACCAATATAATTTGGGTTGATAATTGTGTTACTATGAAAAAATATCTTATACAGTAAATAATTATGATAACATGAAAGAATATATTTAAACCAAAATTTTAATTTCAAATAAATATATAAACATGCTTATGGAGAACACAGTAAAACTTTGGATTGCAGAAAACTTGCTTCGTGGGTTTTCGGCAAGACAAGAAACACTTCCGTTAAATTTTAACTTGATAAAAGAATAACGTCTTACAATACAAGTAGCACATGATGCCAAATGTCACATGATCCCAACTGAGCTAATGGTTCGCTCCCTCACCCTCGCCCTCTCCTAGATTCTGGATCATAGTCTCACAAGATGCTACACAGTTCTACAAAGGAGGAGAGAGACAAAGTTAGAGATAGTCTTCATTTCAAATGAAACTAAGGAGTTGTGTAAAATGTGGGAAATTATGCAAAATTTTGTACAAAGTCACCAACCAAATAGGAATCTAGCATGTGAGCAATACATTCATTTAATGACAGAACTGTCAAATTTCTTCAAAATACTCAAAATAGAGCAAAAGCAAGTGTCATTGGATGGGTTCTTTCTTCAACTTTCCCAATAGAAAAAGGTGCCATTGAACTAACAATCGAGATTCCAGTAGTGACAGTGAAAGTAATCCTGCATGATAACCTTCCTCTCTCTGTTCTTCCTCACACCAGCCAAAAAGGTTTGCAAAGGTAAGTGTTGGTTTATATGTTTATTTTTCTTTATATTTTTTATTTTATGTACTATTTTATGTTACATTACAGTGTGCTTATCATTATATGTGAATATTTTCTGGTTGTGGAACAAATCATCTGAGTTTTCATTATTTCTAATGGGGAAGTTTGCTTTGATATAAAAGTGATTTGTAAGACAAGCATGTTTCTGGAACAAATTATACATACAATCCAAGTTTTTACTATATAATACCCCCAAAAATTATTTTCAGAGAATCTTAAAATCACAGAGGAATTAGCTGTTCACCTCATTTGAATATCTAAATATCTCGGCGATTTTTATCTCTACCTATGCTTCTACTTTTTTAAAAAAGTAAACAAATTTTTATTTATTTATTTATTTTTATTTAAAGAGAAAAAAACAAAATACAAAACAGAAAACAAGGGAAGCAATAATACAAAATTCAAAAAAATGAGATAACTAAAATAAACACTAAGAAATCACTAGTTGACAAATTACATACTATCATCTTAGAAATAGTTGTTCAAGTTACAGAATTAAAGCACAGAAAGTAGACATTTAAACCGCAAGACTGCAAACTGTTCTGCTCAATGATCCAACATAAACAGTAATATGTGGTTATCAATAGTTGTTCAAGTTACAAAAATAAAGCACACAAAGTAGACAATCAAAAAGTGAGACTGAGAACAGTTCTGTTCAATGATCCAACAAAAACTTAGTAATGTGGTTATCAATTCCACATACTTAAACATACATGCAGTTATATCCTTTAGAGCACTTTCTTTTCCTCTCCTTTTTACAAGAGCAATTACACATTTTGGGTTTTATAACTCCTACATTTCTTATTACTTTTTACACTAGAGACACAATGTTATATTTATAAATATTTATAAATATAATTCTTATTTATTTCTTATTTATGAGAATTGGCTCAAGTTGCCTCCATTTGCCTATGAAGGCCTCAAGATCATCCTTTTTAATAGCTGAGTAGTATTCCATTGTATAAAAATACCACATCTTTTTCATCCACTCTGCAGTTGATGGGCATTTTGGTTGTTTGCACGATTTAGCTATTACAAATTGTGCTGCTATGAACATGGGGGGGGGAACATATATCTCTGTGATATGAACTTTTCAGGTTTTCTGGGAAAATACCCAGGAGGGGAATAGCTGAGTTGAATGGAACTTCCAATCATAGTCTTCTGAGAAATCTCCATACTGATTTCCATAGTGGCTGCACCCGTCTGCACTCCCACCAACAGTGGAGCACTGTTCCTTTTTCCCCGCAGCCTTGCCAACATTTGTTATCAGTTGATTTCTTGATGGCAGCTATTCTTTCTGGAGTAAGGTGGAATCTCAATGCTGTTTTAATTTGCATTTCTTGAATGACCAGTGATGGTGAACATTTCTTCATGCATTTATTTGCCATTATATCTTCATCTGAGAACTGTGTATTCATCTCAGATGCCCATTTTTGGAGAAGGTCTTTGAATTTGGGGGGTTTGATGTTTTTCAGTTCTTTATATATGTTCTGGATATAAGTCTTTTGTCTGAGGGGTTGCTGGCTAAAATTCTTTCCCATTCTATGAGTTTTCTTTTCACTCTGTTGATGATTTCTTTTGAAGTGCAGAAACTGTTCAATAATAGGAGATCCAAGTTGTTGATTCTTTGGAGTGTTTCCTGTGCAGTTTCCATTTTGTTCATGAATTCTCTGCCTATCTCTATGTTTCCAAGATATCCACCTACCTTGTCTTCCAGTAGATTTAGTGTTTCTGTTTTAATACTCAGATCTTTGATCCATTTAGACTTTCATTATGTGCATGGTGATAGACATGGATCTAGTTTCAGTCTTAGGCATGTAGAGAGCCAATTTTTTCCAGTACCTTTTATTAAAGAGGCTATCCTTCTTCCAGTGGACATGTTTAGCCCCTTTGTCAAATATCAGGTGGCTGAGTGTTTTTATAGTTGTAATTCCATCTTCTTATCTTTTCCATTGATCCTCAGGTCTATTTCTTTGCCAGTACCATGCTGATTTTATCACTATGGCTTTGTAATATAGATTCAAGTCCGGAATTGAGATGCCTCCTATCTTGCCTTTGTTGCCCAGAATTGCCTTTGCTATTCTAGGTTTCTTCTTTTTAAAAATGAATTTTATGAGTGTTTTCTCTAAATCTGTGAGTTACGTCAATGGTATTTTGATTGGGATTGTGTTAAATCTGTACAACAGTTTTGGGAGAATGGCCATTTTCACAATGTTGACACTTCCTAGCCAAGAGCAAGGAATATCCTTCCATTTTCTAATATCCTCTTCAATCTCCTTTTTTAGCATAGTATAATTTTCAGCATATAGGTCTTTTACATTCTTGATTCCTAAGTATTTCATTTTTTTAGGTGCTAATGTGAAGGGTGATGTTTCCATAATTTCTCTCTCAGTGAGTTTTTTCTTTGTGTACAGGAATGATGCTTCTACTTTTAATAGTAATTTTTCTTGGTATATTGTGTGTAGTAAGCTCATTCCCCAGTGGCCTTTAACTTTAATTCCTTTGTCCCTGGAGTAATATTTTCTCTTTTTACGGCTACTTCAGCTGAAAGAATCATTTTTCCCGTGGTAGGCTGCGGTAGCTCAGCCAGAGTAAATGCAGGAGACGGGACTCTAAGGAGCAGGTCCAGATATAAACAATGACTAATCAGGTAATTACATATGAAATAGTGCTCGCAAAACCACGAGCTAAGTAGACAACGAGGTATTATTGAATAAGAATACCTAATGTTTTGGGTTATGCTGTTAATTTAAGCTACCCTATGCCAATGATTTTATTTCTCAGTCCAGAGTAACTACTGTTTCTTAGGAGGTATTCACTGCATCTATTCACAGAAAGGAAATGTGAACTTTTCATCTTAATTTTTTGTGTTCACTGTTTCCCTTGATTTCTCACTTAAGTCATTGTTTCTGAATTCTTTGGTATTGTCCTCAGAGGTTTACCAGAACACATTTCTTTATCCACTTCCTTTTCTTATTTACTTTACAAGAGACATACAAACCCAAGATGGGGTGTTTAGCTCTGTAGAGCGAATGACAGATATTAGGCACAGATTTAAAAAGAAGCAAAGAGGAAGGTGATAAACAAAAACAGAGAAAAACCAAGCAAAACAATTGTTAGAAGGGATAAATTAAGAAGGATTAAAGCAAAGAAAAACAGAAGCAATGGGAAAGGAATGGAGAACAGCAGGAAGAGCCTGAGATGTGAGCTGGACAGAGACAAAGACTGAATCAGGAAAAATAATAAGCATCAATAATTCACTCAGTTTGAGGACGTCCATAGACCAAATTCCCTACTCCTGAGATGTGCTAAGAAGTAATGATAAAAAATTAGAAAGGTGCTAAAGGAGTATCACCCACATTTCAAGGCTTTTAAATTCTCAATATTATGGGATTTGCCCTCAGTTTTGAGCCATAGGCTTGGCAATGTCTGCCTTACAGACATAAAATATGAACAGGAGTGTCCAATTCAGCCAGTGTTCTCTGGATCTGAAGTAAGTGGCTGCCACACAGTATCATAATCATAACGGCATTCGTTTTTAAGTTAATTTGAATTTGAACACACGGGCCTCGTGTGCCTAACATTGAGGTCCACATGGAAACACTCCCAAATCCTCTGACTGTCATCACTTTTGCTGCTTATCTTTTTTGTATCTTCCAAACCCTGCAGCTCCAGAGCAGTCTCTGCTCCAGTCACACAGAGCTTGTGCTGGAAGGAGCGCCGCCTTGACGGATGGTGGTGAACCTAGGGTACATGCGTCACAGGGATCGTTCTCTAACACTGGAAGCTGTAAAAGGCCCAGGCCGTTGGACCTCCAAGCCCTGATATCAGCCTTCCACCCGACAGGGTTTGCCATTTTGGATCCATGAGGACCACTGCATCTCACCTACTGTTTTCTCCAGCGCTATCACCCTTGGTTACCACTCAACATGCAGTCTACCGTCTTCCACAGTGCTGTTAACCTGATGCTAACAACCAGTAATTTTATTCCCTTCAAATCATTTCTACTGTGTTTTCTAAGAATCTCCATCTCTAAGCCTAGAAAACCTTTTTTATGCATGTGATTAATATTTTGTCAGAAGCTGTCAGAGGTGGAAGCCACTCATGTCCCCACAGCGCCACTGACTTATGCTGTCCATGTACCCAGTACCCTATTCCAAGCACTTCACATCAACCACCATGACTGGTGATTTCTCCTCAGAAGCTCAAGCCACCTTATTCCTCTATCACAACAGGATGGAAATGTAGCATCTTATTTATGGTGTCTCTTTTTACTCTGGATCCTCTCACCATGTTAACTAACTTTCGCCAGCATGGAAGCTATCCACACTGCTGTACCTCAGCCTTGGTTCACGAACTTTCACTTCAGATACCTACTCTTATCACCAGCGCTTGACTCATCTTGACTGGTCTAGAAAAATTTGTATTTTTAATCATCAAGACAGTGGCCACAAACTCTTAACTTTCAGCTCCGCTGTTTATTCTCCATTTGCTCATGTCCTCTGTCCCATTTATTGTTTTCAAAATTCTCCTGACATCCTTTCTTCCGCTGTCTAGCTAGATACTGTCATCTATGGACTCTGCTTCTCCTCCTTCCTTCCTTCCTTCCTTCCTTCCTTCCTTCCTTCCTTCCTTCCTTCCTTCCTTCTTTTCTTCTTTCTTTCTTTCTTTCTTTCTTTCTTTCTTTCTTTCTTTCTTTCTTTCTTTCTTTCTCTCTTTCTTTTTATTTTTGGTGCCAAGAATCAAACTCAGGATCTCAAGCCTACCAGGCAGGCACAGTGCCACTGAGCTATAAACCTGGCCCTGACCACACTACTCTTTTGGCAATATCATGATTCTTTTTTTTTTAAAAACACTCTTACTGGAAAATTGTTGTTGACCTTCTCTGCCAATACAGAAATTGCCAAGTACTGCCAGAAAACTTTTCACATTAAATTTCTCTCCAGATTCAATGAATAAATGTAGAGAAATACTCTTCCCCAAGTTAGCTATACTATTCTGTGCATCGTTTACTTCCAACTTTTTCTAAAGAGAATGTAGAAGGCTGTGATTTCCTAACATTTTCTATAATGCATCTCTACATTTTCTTTCCTATTTTTTACACAAGGGAAAAATGACCTTTCATTTAACCAGAGTTAATCTCTGTAGATGTTCTAGATAATCTGAATATATTTTTTGCTATGTATTATTTTAAAGTTAGTTTTATACATATTATTTCCTCATTTCTAGGTGCATTTTAAGAGTCTGGGTTAATGTATTACAGTGAACAAACAAAATATGAACCAAAACCATTAAAAAAAACTTAGGCAACAACAGCTTGTTTTTAGTAGCCACATGAAAATACTCGTAGTAGGGTGAAGGAAGTAACTCAAAGGCTGAGAACTTGCCTATTGCATGTATGTTTGACATCCTGGCTCTGAAAAAAAAGAAAGAAAGAAAGAAAAAATCAACAAAGAAATGCCTTTCAAAACTAGAATCACTGTAAAATAAAATTGAGTGATAGTCATTTCATGAAATGATTTTTTCATGATCACTGTTCTCTGTTTTCCATATTTTTTCAAGTGCTTTGATATATTATTTATATTTTTAGCTTAAAAAGTTCCATTTATATTTTTATGTTTTTATGTTTATTAGTTATGACTGATATTTCCTCAAGAATAATTATCATTATCTAAAATTTGCTTTCTCTAATATTGATAAAAGAATGATCATTTCAATATAATTTCCCTTTTATTTTGTTCTTAAATTATTGATAAATATTCACACATATACTTAGATTTTGTTTGACATTGCATTTTAAATATTTTAACCTTCACTGGTAATATTTTTATCTTGAAGTCAATTTTGTGTATTATAAATATAGACATTCTATCTTCTCTATATCACTTTTTTTCAACTTGCCATGTGATTTTTTCAGTTTTTACATCTTTCTTTTGAATTTATGTATTTCTCACTAATTTTCACTTCAGTTTAATATGAACTTTTGCTATATTTCTTTGAATTAGTTTTAATGGCTTCTCTGGGGTTTACAATATGTGACATTAATTCATCATAGTCTAATTAGAATTTATAATGATTCATAGCACTATATACAATGCTTGCAACCTTCTATTTCTTATATTGCTATGTTAAATTCTATATGAGATATACCAGGTGCACATCCTAGGCCACATCAGTGGTATTCTGCTTCAAATGTCAACATTTCTTCAAAAATGTTTTCAAATGTAAAAAGTATATTTTCAGATGGTTATTTCCATATTTATCAATTGTAGTACTCTTTCTCTCTTCCTGTAGATCTTAGTTCCCATATGTTCACGTAAGGACACGAGTGTGTAGGTGAGAAACTAACAACGGGGCCTGCTTAGGTCTTCTGACTAATCCTGACTGGGAGTTAATCTTTACTAGAGAGAATCCCCTGGCAAGCAAGTCAAAGGCAGGGGTAAAAAAGAGAGAAAGGTCAGATAAAGCAAGGCACTGGACAGCCTGGGGACTTGGACCAAGGGACCAGAAAAAGAGTTGATGAGTAGGACTCAGGGAGAAAAGGAAGTGCAGCAAGGATCCACTGTCCCTGCCTCCACCCAGTAAGACGTAGGGAAGCAAAGCAGGGGGTTGCTAACTCTAAGGCAGCGTGTACTCAGCGTATACACTTATATACATGTGTGCTCGCTCTAGAGCCACTGTGTGTTCATTCTACGGTCAGTATAGGTGGAGCACAGCAGATGTCCACACACCCCATACTAACTCCAAGCCGGTGTGTACTCAGTCCTAGGCACCAGCATATACACTTATACGTGTGTGTGTTTACTCTAGAGCCACTGTGTGTTCACTCTAAGGCCAGTACAGACCGAGCACAATGAATGTCCACATGTTCTTGACTAACTCAAAGCTAACCAGGAATAAGGGACCCCCATGCAACCAGCCCCACCCACCCTAAATATGAGGACCAGTAAACAGACAGAAAGAAGCTGCATGTAGACCACTGGGAGAAGCCACATTAAGCAGAGCTATCTGGAAGCCCATAAGTTATGGAAAATTCTGTTTTTAATTGTTTGTTTTGGGACATTCTTTCCAGGTGGGGGTAAGAGTCACTCACCCCTACAAAGAAAGCTGAGAACAGAGGTCCAAGGGGCCTCCACCCTTCCTGAGCCCCTCCTCTGACTTTCTTATCGGGTAGCTGTCTTCCCCTCCCTCTCTCCTTTTCCTCTTTACGAATAAAGAGTCTTCCTCTCACACTCTATCCTTTAATTTATTACTGGGGCTGAGTTTCAGTCCCAGTGGGCTGCTCAGATGACAGGGCCACCCCGCTTGTCCCCCAGATACAGAAGTCGTACTTCCCTTCAGCCTGAAGATTATTTGTATTTTTTGAAGTGTTAATTCTTCCCTCATAAATAACTATTATTTACAATTGATATTTAGGTATGGAAACATTTTTAGGGACTAAATTCTTCCTTGACTCAGAATTTTAAAAATGTGTTTAAGTGTTCTGATGTATAGAGTTTCCATGCTTTTCCCTATTCTTGATAACATATTTGACGTGTTTCAAGTAGTTTAAATTTGTCTTCCCCTGAAAACTATTGATTGTTCCTCAAGTAGATGATTTAGCGGGACTCAAATTGCAAATGTGCCTCTCCTATGGTTCTTTCAGGCCTCCCAGGGGATGGTGACCTTGCTTTGCTCTGGGAATAGCCAAGAATCTGTGTAAAATTAAAATGAAACTTTTGTTGGTTTCCTCTTTTGTGGCTCCTTTTCTCTGCCATTCCACATGCAAATGTATTTCTGACACTACAATGAAAAACTTTGCACTCAAGTCAATGGAGTTATAGGTCTGTTTTTGAGTTACTGTCACTCTGCACTCAATTGTCCAAGCATGATTTTGGTGACAAGCTACATAAAGGTAAATTCACATGGAATGGCTATTTTACTTGATTGTAGCGAGATCTCTAGCCCAAACCACTTGGGAAGCTGAAACCAGAGGATCTCTTGAATCCAGGAGTTCAAGGCCAGTCTTAGCAAGCAAAGACTACTTTTTAAAAAGTCAAAACTTTTGTTATTTTGGCCTAGTATTGTTTTTCTCTAGTTTTTTAAAAAACAGTTGCTTTGGAAAATAGCTTTTTCTAAGTTAATAATTGCTACCTATGCTAAGATTAGCTTAACAAAAGCAGTTCTGCTATTTCCATAAGCAAAATTTTGATATTTAGCTTTGGTTCCCTCTATTCTCTTTATCATATATTTTTATATTCCTCATATGATCTTTGTTTATATAATTGAAAGCATATTCTTCATACCTGTGTTTTAGGTCTCTATTTTATTATTTTTACTTTTAAGCATCTAAAACAGATGTTAGAATTATAGTTTTTCCATCTTTTTACTAACTTTATAGTAAACTCAAAAAAGTTATGATTTCTTTTATAAAAAAGTGTCATGTAATAAATCTATTCCAGGAATTGTTTGATACAGTAGGTCAGAATGAAGGTCATGATGTTCCTATATGGAAGATCTTTTGCTACAATTAGAAGACAGAGGTGTGGGCCTTGCAGTCTAAATTAGTAAGCATTAAAATGCTTACAGTGTGGGGATGTAGCTCAATGTTAGAGCACTTTTAGGTCCTGTGTTCTATCACCAAGACCACAAAAACCCATACAGAAACAAAAGAAAGCACCCTAGAAAGTAATATGCATATAGTATTCCCAATTCTCTTAGATAA
The DNA here is from genome assembly GCA_004027455.1 of Hydrochoerus hydrochaeris. Classification (NCBI taxonomy): domain Eukaryota; kingdom Metazoa; phylum Chordata; class Mammalia; order Rodentia; family Hydrochaeridae; genus Hydrochoerus; species Hydrochoerus hydrochaeris. The sequence continues at coordinate 162,716 of PVLA01001410.1, read as the reverse complement.
ACAAGTAAGAAATAAAATAAAATTCTGGTTCCATATACTTGAAAATTTTCAACATGTTAAAACATTTGAGGTATATAATTAGGTATACTATATTTCTTAAAAGAAATGAAACATTAAGAATCTCACTTAATGAACACTTTATGTTTTCAAAAATGTAAAGTGAAAATGAATGTGAAATTTATGGAGTCTGATTTTCTGTTCAAAATGAGGTTAGCGATATCCCTCTTAGTCATAGGGATGATCTATTACCCGTTTCTAGAATTTTTAAACTTCTCATAGTTTATCCGTTGCCTTTTCTTATTTCCTAAATATAATTCTCCCATACAATATTATTCTTCAGACTTGCTATTTAATTTTTAAAACACGATGTTTGCCCTGACTCTCTGTCCTTTGAAAATACTCGATTTCCACTCAGGCAAAGTGTGGAAGCACAAGTTGAAGTTCACACTCTTGTTCAATTTGCCTACAAATGATTGCCTCATTATGGCTTCCAGTTTAAGAATTATCTCCTACTTTTATTTTCTACTTTCTTTGTTGATAATGCTGCATATAAGTAACTGAGGACTCCTTGTGAAGCATTAATTACAGAACTGCAGCTACCCCAACCTTGGTCTCACTTCCTAGTGTAAAATTTCCAAAATCCACCACCAAAACCACCATTCCCATTTCCTCACTGCTCCCCTGTGTTTTACAGGCATTGCAGACCACAAATGGATGTAGAAATGTGTTCAGGAGGATGAAGTACAGACAGCGCAGGCACCTAAATCAGTGCCTTTAGAAAACAAAGCCTTAAACTACAAGTTTGCTCATTTTCACACACTTTGCAAGTTTTAATTTTGGGGAATATGATAGATGAGAAGTAAAATATGCCATAGCCATGTTTGATGAGCATAAGGGCTGTTTCAAGTTTCAGCTATTATTCTAGACAATAATTGTATTCTCAATTCAGCTTCTTTTGTTTAATAGATATTTAAACCATTACAAATAAACTGAATATATGTGTGCTTTCTTATTTCAAGGACTGTAGAGATAGTTTGGGTACAACAAACAAGAAGTCAAATTATAAACCATAATACTGGATGCATTCCTGTTAAAATATGCTTCCTTAGAAGTAAAATTTTCACACAAAACATAGAGGAAATATATAGCATTTAAAATGTTATATTATACATAAACATCACAGACATGTGCAGTTCTGGGATCCAAGTTTAAAGGAAAAATCTGAAATATGAATGCATGCTCTTTTCTCTTCTCAATGAGAAACATATTACTTACCAGTCTACTAACTCAAAAGGTTGGTCAAAACTTAAACAAACAACCAAACAAAAAACACCTACAAGGAAAGTAAGTTTTTGATTAAATGAAGTTTTGAAATATAATATGTGGGATTGAAAAAAGAAAAAGAAAATTGTCTTGGCAGTCTATTATTTCATTGGCCATTCTCTGCATTTCCACACTTTACATTAAGTGCATCCAAGCTTACAACCTTGGAAGGAAACCCAATACTTCATTCTTAAGAGAAATTCATGTGTGAAAAATGATAGATACAGAGCAAATTTATGATGATTTTTGAAACTGCAATTATTCCTTTTTTTTGAAGGTGGAAGAGCTGAACCCTGGATTTATACACTATCCTAAAGTCAGTTAAACTGAACAGTATATTTTTTTAAATAAAAAATATTACAAATAAAATTGCATCTGGAAAACCTATGAGAATGTAGGAACCAATTCTCATGCAAATAAAATTTTAAAACCCATAAGATAAGGAGTTAGAAATTGATTTTTAAAAATTATTTTAACTCCATTTTGGGTACCCATGAGAAAGCTGCTCCAGGAGAGTACATGGTGTGGCTCCCAGTCAGGGACCACAGGCTCAGAAAATCAAGAAGAGGCAATTTTCTGATACTGAATTTTTTTTCTAGTAAAGGAAGAAGCTTGAGAAAAGATAAGCTGTCTTTCCAAAGCTTTTCTTTGGAAGATAATAGTTTCTGTTTCTGTGGCTGGCTAGATGTCTTCTTGCCAGGTAACTGCTTGCTCTTGGTTTACATTTGAAGATTAAAATGAAGCAATGTAAAATCCAAGAATCGAATCCACTTTAGAATTCCAGATTATTTGTCTGGTAGTACTTCCAATATTTCTTACTTTCCTGGTGAGAGATTTCTGCCCCACTATGAATTACTGGACATCATGGCGGTGGTCTGACATGGCAGAAGGCCAAAGCTAAGACAGCACTTACCCTGACAACCACTTCCTCCTCTTTTTCCTTCAGCCCTGATTACAACTTCCTCTGTCCTTTCCCTTGCACATGAAGGGAATTCCAGTCAGTTCCTTGTGTGTGTGATCAAGGCCCACCCCAGGTGATGCTTCCAGTCAGGTGTCATGAAACTTCTTGCCATGTTTGTCTCTGACAGAGGAGAAAGTCCAACCCATGAGTTGTGCGTTCTTCTGCATGTCCTCAATAAAGGCTACTTTTTCTTTCCTTTTGCTCCTCTACTGAGCTGGAAAACCCTAACATTTTGGTGCTGTGTGACTCAGGTTGGCGGTGTGGGTAGGGTCCTGAGGGTCACTTCCAGTTTTGAGCTCCCCTATTTATGACCCACCTTCCTTCCTCTGGGACCTACCTATTTGTTGCTGTTAGCCTGCATCCAAGATCAATCCACCTCATTTGTCACAGGTGAGCCATCTTTCTGTCTGGTGTTTCCTGCCTCAGTTTCTCAGTCTATAACATCTGTCATGCTCCCTGGGCAGGGCTAGTGCCCCACATCCTGTGGCAGAGCTGTTCTCAGCCTTAGAAACCTGTGAGCTCATGTCAGGGAACCTCTTGCATGTCCCTTGGACAAAGGTAACAGATCTCATGCTCCTTGGGTAAGGCTAACCCTCAAGTTCCGAGGCAGAGCTGTTACCCTCTTGTCCTCTGGGACCACCCCACCACACTCTCTTGGTGGTGGACAATGAGAACAGATGTTGGGACTTTCTCTGTCACACTCTCAAAGTAGGTGATGACTTCTTTTGATAAGTGTGACCCAGAACAGCTCTCACACTCCTTGGGCAGGACTACAGCTCCCATGTACTAAGGCAGAGCTGTTCTCTTGGCTTATCTCTAATTCAGTCACTATGGGGAATTCTACTTCCTGTCCTCCCTTTGGGGTGCTGAGTTCATAACCTTGGTGCTCTTGGACTGAGAAAGACCATAAGCACAAAAATCCTTCAAGATTTATATAACTTTTGTCACAGCAATGGCAAGTGTTTAGGAATCCCTTATGTTCAGGCCTTTTCACTTTGAGGATGTGCTCCTCTCTTATTCAGTCACTTGTGGTGACCCAAGTATTTCTGGCTCACTCTGTTCCACCAGGATCTCTCCCTTCCTCCCCATTGGACCCTTTAGATGATGCAACTCCTGTCTTTACTCCTCTTTGCCCATAAACTCAAGCCCACACCTGTTGGCCATCTCAATCAGAGGTTTCTGAGCTACCTGCTTCATTGTCTCCCCTTTCCTCACCCCCAGGGGCCTCTAACTCTGCTTTTGCTTCCTTTCCCCAATCTCAGACTCCTCAGTCCCCTCAACCTGAGCCATCTATCCCACTGGAGAGCTCCTCTTCTTTTTCCTCTGCTTCCGCATCACCATTCTCCCTGCCAGCTCACCACACCCAGTCATGTGTCTCTCAGCCACCTAGCAAATCACATGGTATTTGACCACCATCTTGAGGTCCCAGCCATCTTGTTGCAAATTACATAGTGTACAGTCACCATCTTGCAGTCCTCCACTATGACAGTCTGCCACCATTTGTTGTGGATCACATAGTAACCAGTCACCATCTTGTGCTTTCCTGTCACATGGTGACAAGTGTCCATCTTATGGTTGATCAACCTGTAACTGCCCACAGATGCCTGCTGGGCAGTTTCCCACTTGGCAGCCATCTACACCTCCCACTCCACAGCCTTCTCGGCCTCAATCCCTATTCCTGCTTCAGGAACAGGCTGGTCCTGAGGGACTAGTTCGTATTCATGTTTTTTTTTTCCCTCACCAACCTATCTCAGATTATGTTCCTTTTCTGCTGACCCACAAATGTATATTAGAGAGTTTATGTTCATGTGACTCTAAACAGCACCCTCAGCTCACAAGAATGGGCTCAATTGTGACAAGGGGCTCAAGAGAAAACTGATCATAGAGATCAAACAAAAACTACTAAAAATTACCATGGATCTGCTATTCGTATTTCAAGATATCTCTATTAATTGACCTCCAAAAAGGTTCTCACTAGTCTATAAGACAAATGTAAAAACTCTAAAAGAGTTATAATTCAAATAGACCAAATATATTTGAGTGCACTATGATTATATAAGGTATTTTTCTGTTAAACTGCACATGATTCTGTGTCCAATCTGTACAGATCACCTATATGTGTTTCTTTGTCATATCCACAAACTGCTTTGTTTTTTATTTGGTCTCAACAATCTTTTCTTTTTTCCATTTTCCTTTTCATTTCCAGATCGTTTAATCAAGGTTTAGTTGGGTTATAGATTTAAAAAGCATGCTTCTACCTGGATTTTCACCTGGCCAAAAATTGGTTATATATTGTTGTTTATTGTTGACTTAAGAGTCACATTGTTTAAAAAATAAACAGGCTAAATGTTATGATTGGGTTTTTCAGAAGTCATCAAAAATTAAAAAGACAATTAAACAAAATCCCTCAGGGTTGGGATTGTGGGACTGGACTGCAATTGATGAATAACAAAGAAGCTGTCTGGTAACATTTTTAACCAGTTCTTATTCATTAATCAGAGGCCCCAATAATCTCCATAGCTTCCACTCCAGTTAAAAATATATGAAACTTTTTGATTTAAAGATGCTAATACAAAAGTTTCAAATAGCTAAGATAAGCATTTTCTTTCAGATCCAGAAATCTGCCTTTTTCTTGTGCTCCAGCCAAGAGATTCAAGTCAAACCAACATGAGACCACCAGTCACATGATAATTTTTTAAATGAAAATTTATGTAATGTATGTGTCATATATGTGCCACTATACTTAGAGATGCTTAAAAATTGAGCAGTCTACACAATGTCACAGATTTCTTCAATGACATCCTATTGAAGAGCAAGTTAAATGCAAGTTTCTTATCTTATGTTAAAAATGCAAATTTAAGTATGTTATAAAATATCATCATGATTGTCATGCTATAATATTAGATAATTTTCTATGTAAAATATTCTTATTAACTCTTATTTTATTTCTCAGTCGGCCCCTGACTTTCATGTGAAACTACAAAAGGCTCAACTTGGCCCTCAAACTCTACAGGGAGACCATTTTAATATCATTTTTCATGTTTTTGACAACAGAGATAAAACTCAAAAGAGGAAAAAAGAGGCACAAGAAAAAGAAATTTGCTAAATGTCAATCTGATCTGTTAGCAGTGACACTTGGGCCTCCTAAGACAGGTAAGTTGAAACAAGCTGGGGCTGCCTGAGCCCCTCCTGGGCCATGTTTCAAGTGTCACAAAGACAAACACTGGACAAGACAACACCCCAGCCACAACCTCCTCTGGGGCCCTGTGCCTTCTGCAATCTCAGGGCCCAATGGAAATGCAACTGTCCCGGTCGCCAGAGAGCAAGTAAGCCATCTTCCAGTTACTTGCCCTCATAGGAGATATTGTCGTCACCAGATTCACCACTGCCTGATCTACTTGGACTTGCTGCTGCAGAAGACTGATGGGGTTTGGCGTCCATGACCCCCATTAAGGTATCCTTCTCAGAGCCCCAAGTCTCACTAGAGGTCTCAGGTAAAACACTCTCTGTACTCTTCGACACAGGGCCACATATAGTGCTTTTCATGAGTAATACAGGCTGCTGTATTAAATCCTCAGCCTCTGTAGTGATTGCTGACAGCCAACCTACACAGCCTCTCCAAACGGGGCCCATTCCAGGCAGATTCCAAACTGTCTTCTCCATGTATAGCTTTCTACTAATACCAACACATCCTAACCCCCTTTTAGGTAGAGATCTCCAAAAGCTTCATCTCTCACATATCGTCCCTTCCCTTCCTGCTGACCAATTTCACAGACACACCCATAGTCAGGACTGACAGGCAGATTTTACACACATGTCCCACCACAAAACTCTTAAATATCTTCTTACCTTTGTCTGTACTTTTTCAGGATGGATAAAAGCCTTTCCCACAACCAGAGACACTGCTGACGTAGGTACGAAAGTCCTATTACAATAAATCATTCCAAGGTTTAGTCTACCTCAGAATATCCAATCAGATAATGGTCCAGCCTTTATATCTCAAGTCACTCAACAGGTATCCTCAATCTTACACATCGCCTGGTGCCTACACATTCCATACCATCCACAATCCTCAGGAAAAATAAAAAAGGCAAATGGCCTCATTAAAACACACCTTACAAAACTCATTTTAGAACTACATCAACCTTGTCCTCAAGTTCTTCTCCTAGCCTTAGCCAAGCTCAGAGAACTTTCTCAGGATCCTAACTTTTTAAGCCCTTTTAAACTCATGTATGGCTGACCATTCCTATTCCACACTCTTCCTACCTCGCAATGCCTCCCTCCTCTTACTGACTACACCACAATCCTCTCCTTCCTCTGACACTTGTACAATAACATGCCAATCTCTGTCTTCCCCAACCCTCTGATGGGACCAAACCAGATCCTCCTATATCCCCATGAGACCTAATTTATCTTAAATCTTCTAAATCCACAAGACTACAACCAAAGTGGAGTGGTCCCTACCTGTACTTCCTTGCAACTCCAATGGTGGTCAGGATCACTGGACTGCCATCCTAGTTCCATGTCACTCAGTCTAAGTGGTGCCCTCCTAACCCTAACTCCCCTGACTCTAAACACTCTAAATTGTCATCACATCTCCTATCTCCCACCCATCTCCACCTCACCAAAGGTCCACAGCCACAACTTTCAAACTAACTCATATTTGTTATCCTATCTGGTTCGTGATCCCTTGCATTCTATTAGTTATTTTTTTCAGTGTAGGATTCTGGGCAGTCTTTCCTAAAGAGTTCCACATTGTATACAAAATCACATTCATACTGTTCTCTATAACAACTATCTTAGTTCTCTCCACCCCCAACTGTTTAGTTAAACATGAGAACCCTCAGAGTCTGGGTTCTCATCTCATGGTGACAGTCACAGCCCTCCCCACTCCTAGTCTGTAATTTCCCAAATAAGATTCAAGCATCAGGCCTTATATTTCTCACCCTTCCCATTCTCTCCAGCTCAACCCCTGGACCAAGGACAAGTCTTACCTACACTTTCAGTTTTACCTTTTCAGATAACGGAATAATTGCCTCCCGTAACTTTACCCCTCCAAGCTCCATGATCGTTTTTTCAGATTTCCTACTGTCATCTTAGACCTTCTATCCAAACCCAAGATAAGAGAAATCCTAATAATAACGAAGTGATTTGCCAGTCTGTCACTTAAGCTATAGATATTCTTCCTCACCATGGTCCTGGTGGAATGACAGGTTCGGATCATGGGCAGATTTCCTTCTACACCTCCTGGGTCCTTTAATTATTATAGTGACCTGCCTCCTCATAGCATCTCGCCTTTTTATTTCTCCAAGCTAGGTTATGACTGTCCAACAACAATGAGCTTCTTGTCCAGCCTGAAACACCTGGTACCAGCTTCTACATGGGCATCAACTGACATCCAGTCAACCCTCCTACCCCCAACATGATGACCCCTTCCAGCAAGAAGTAGTCAGAAAGACTCATTGCCCTCTCCTAGCAACAGAAAGATTGGAATGAAAGGTTTCTGCCCTAGTATAAATTACCGGGCATCATGGCGGTGGTCTGACATGGCAGAAGGCCAAACTAAGACAACACTTACCCTGACAACCACTTCCTCCTCTTTCCCCTTCAGCCCTGATTACAACTCCCTCTGCCCTTTCCCTTCCACATGAAGAGAATTCCAGTCAGTTCCTTGTGTGTGTCATCAAGGCCCACCCCAGGTGATGCTTCCAGTCAGGTGTCATAAAACCTTTTGCCATGTTTGTCTCTGGCAGAGGAGAAAGTCCAACCCATGAGTTGTGTGTTTCTCAACATGTCCTCAGTAAAAGACACTTTTTCTTTCCTTCTGCTTTATTGCACTGGAAAACCCTAACACTTGGGATTTGAATGTACTACATTTTGTTCTTTTCACTATCTTTTCTCTTTGTCCAACACCTTTCAATTTTAGCTTTTTCTTGATTTGCTGCTTTTCTCCAGCCTACCACTTGCAATTTTGTGTCCCTCTGGTCAAAAACTCTGATCGTTCTCTTGATTTCTAAACCTTCCAGGCCCTCTACTTGAGAGCAATCACTCATTTTGAACAAACTTGAAGAAGGAAATCCATTTCTTTCTTCCCAATTCTAGCTTCTATTTTTAAAATACATTTTGGTGATTAGTTGTTTAGTCTACTGACACATTACTTTTTAACTGCCTTCAAACATAAAAAGTTTTAGTTCCATTAAAATTTTGAAAATTGTTTAAGCTTACAGAATAATGTTCAAGTAGGAATTTTATATTTATAAAATTAATGACAGCAAAGATGTTAACTTATTAAATGTGAAAGCTGGTAATAAATTATAACTGGCTCAAAGGCGAATTCAGCAGACATTATCATTCATATAGACTACTGAAGTAAATTTGCTAAAACATGTAAAACTTGTTTCTAAGACAGTTGAACTGGGAAACCAATTGAATCTCCCCTTAATGTAATTTGTTTTCATGTGTAAAGCTAACAATTATTTAGCATTACTATTAGTTATTTACAATTTAAAATGTTGCAAAATGAGCTCAAAAGGCATTGAAAGGCACGAACTCCTTAACAGCAGAAAATAAATGAGAAAGACAAGTTTAAAGACAGTATAATTATGCATTGGGACACTTTTATTTCTAATGCCCTAAATATTTTTATGCAGTATCAAGTATATGTAGTGCTTTTGTACTTTGATTATATTTGAACTATATGCTCAAAATGAAAATAAAAATATTCCCTTCATCTTTTTTAACAAACTGAATAACCATAAATAAAATTTCTTTTCTCTTTTTTTTGTGCTAAGTATAGAGTGAATGTGTCTCTCAAAAGTTGGTATGTTGGAAACTTAATCTCCAAATTCACATGTTTGACGGTGGGACCTTGAGGAGATAGTCAGGGTTAGAGTGTGTCCTGAGGTGAAGTTCTGTGGCAGTAACACTGTACAAGAAAGCAGAGAGAGGCCTAGACACACACACTACCTCTTTGTCATGTGCACTCCAAGAAGGCCCTGCCAGGTGCTGGCACCTTGCTAGTGGACTTGACAGGGTGTAAAACTGTGAGAAATAAACTATTCATTTTCTATTTACCAGTTTCTGGTATTTTGACATAATTAAGAAAACAGTCTAATACTATTTTATTTAAAATGCATTAAATATATTTTGTCTGTTAACATTAGGAAACAGTATATCAACATATACGTTAATGATTGTTTATAGACAACAATTACAAGAATAATGCTTGTTCAAGTCATGGTAATATATGAAAGTGTTTGTATTATTTCATGCAACTACTAGTGATCCATAATTCTCCCTCAAGGTATAGTCCTAGAAATACAGAAAGCTTCTTTGTCTTGAATGTGTCACTTCTTCACTTCTGCTGCGTTAATTCTAATTCTTTTTCTTCCTTCCTGGTAAAACGGCACTTTGAAGAACCATCTTAGAATGCCTGTGCACTGCACTTTGCTGTATTAATGTCCTCACTTTACTGTTATGTAAAGTTAACAGCTGCTGTAAGACTTAAATCAGATCATATCAGAAGGAAATAGGGTGAAATTTGTGAGGCTTGTGTTAGCTTTGCAAAATGTTATTCATCAACTACATTGCTATCAGGTCAGACTTTTATTCTTTTGATTGATTTATTCATTGTAGATAAAATTTCAACATAGTAATTCCTGTATTTTAAAGAGCTTTTTATTCTTTTTTCTTTTTCCCTTATAATACATTACTCCATATAACATTTCATTACTGCTCAGTGAAATGAATGAAAAAAGTGGACATTTAACATAAACAAACTATTTCTGCTGAATAAGAGATACATTGTCAGCTGATATTACAACCAATTTACACTTTTAATTTATCAGGGGAAAAAAGTTTTATGAATCTCTGTGAGATCCCTGGAGGGGAAGCAGTGTGTCATTTTGCTCCTTTTCATCATAAAGGCCATAGCCAACACTACTATGACACAAGAGCAGTTAACGAGAGACAAATCCTAAAAATTATTGAGAAGCTTCAAAAACAAAGAGTCAAACTAGGGAAACCATCTATTATTTATTCTTCTGTTCAATGAAGCTTGGACAGCCACATGGAATTGCGACTCGATACAAAGGCACTTGCTCCTGTATCAGGGGGAGAGGGAGCAAGGCCCATGCGTCCAGATACCCCTGGCCATCTAGCACCAGTCCTTCTCCTCAGCTGCGAGACAGACTCTGCAGGGGTGAGGTCCTTCAAGGGAGAGAGTAATTAATCATTCTGGCTTGTTTAAGGGGAGAGGAGTCCTAGTTTCTATGACCTGCCTTCAGGAAGAGAAATTCTGATTTCCCTAACTGACTTGGGTGAGAAAGAGAAATTGAGACATCAGAGCAGAAGGTCAAAGAGACTTTTCTTCTGAGGCTGCTTCTGAAATCTTCCAGGCTCTTGCAGCTCAAAGCACTCAGCATGCCAATGAGCCCTTCTCTGGGTTATAGTTTTTCTAAGCCCCAGCACTGGACATGTGTGCCCTACAGTTTAAAAGCACAGAGACCAAAAGACATGATGTTGACTTGATATAACAATGCGTTTCACACAGAGGCTGAAAGTTACTATTCACTCTTTGGCATGACAAAAGAAATTGCACACTACCCATGTAGACATGGGGCTGAATGAACTTCAGGAAATCTGGGTATTTGAAAAGATAAAACAGAAACATCAATGGTGAGCTGGTTTTGCTGATGCAGAAAGTCTTGCTTGGTAGTTCCATTGAAAGGAGAAATCCTTTTTAAGCATTTAAGTGGGGAAAAAGAAAGGGATTAGTAATAGCAAACACCGAATCAAAACAAAACAAAAAAAAACTGCCATAAAAGTATAGTCATTTTCACCACAGGTCTTAGTAAACTACATCATTTTGAATTCCCCAATTATGCCCGCATGCTGCTCTTTGGTGAAGAAAAGAATAAAAGCAATACTCTAGGTTTTATTGCTTCAAATGACCCAGCTCATCATGAGGGGATCTACCACTGTGTAAAATATGTGTTATATCTTGTCACAATCTGACTCTTCAGAGCTCACTCAAAACAATTTCCAACCCTGAGCCTCAGACATACACGTTCTTTTGTCCAAATTTATTTTCAGTGTAAGTAAAAAACATTCCATTTAGCATAGTTTAAATGAATTGTGCTAAATTAGCACAAATGTATGCAAAACTGATTCAAATTAACTTCTTATTTTGCAAACAAGTATTTACTTGAAAATATTTAAATAGCATTATACAACTCATTTTTCATTTTTCAATTATTTTAAATTATAAAATTTGAGATATTTGTGTCTGAAAATGAGGATTGAATTGATACTTGTTAAAATGTGAGAAAAAGATTAAACCAGGGTTGTAACCACCACCCAATTCTTTCTGTAAATGGATAGTGAGAACAGCTAGTAGCAAAACAATAATAGTTATATATATTCAAGAGACCTCTCGATTTTGTTGACTTTTTTTGCCAAGGTTATATCTATGACAATAAAATGCTCTGATTATAACACAAAAAATACTAGGACAGCTGGATTTTTGAATTTAAAAAGTTCCCTGATTTTATGCATATTTAGTTTGTGTAACAAATGATACTCAGAATACTCTCTTGTCATTTCATTACCTCACTTGATTCATCAGCACTTAAAGGTATCTGCAGTGGAGAAATCTCACAGTTTCCAAAGAGCTTCAGATCTAATGGGCCATTGATTTCAGCACTGGGGAAATTATTGTACTGCAGCAAGCAAGATCTGTATGTACTACTATGAGAAAAAGCTCAGTAAACGCCTGGTGTTTACTAGTACAGTTGTGCAATGTGTCACTTTAGAAATCTTTGAATAAATAATGATCACAGTATTAACAAGCAATTATATTATGTTTGTTCTACTTACCATGTTCTTAACTTATAAAAAAAAACTATCACTGCTGACAAGTATTTTGCTGACATTATACAAGTAGATACAAATTTGTTCATATTATATATACTTGGCTGTTTTCCTTGTACTTCATCTAAAATATACATAATATTTTCACTACTTCAGAGTTTGTAAACAAGATGTGGGTTTTTAAAGTAATGAATAGATTACAACTTAGTGTAAAATATTAATATGATTTTTGTTATTTGCCAGTATTCACTGTGCACTTATAAGTAAAATATAACCTAAAATGTACTCTTTCCCATGGGATGGATGCATGTTTATGTAAGGAGTTAAGCATTAATAATGCACAGAAATTTGCAAATTATAGAGATTCTATAGTGGTACTCATTTTACAGAAGAAACTGCATAGTATCACAAGTAAAGAAACTTGCTGAAATTATTTAAAATGTTTTTTCTCTTTTTTTATTTTCATTAGCTTCTTTATCTCTATATACTTTCCATTTTTATACTGATATATATTATCTTTCATTTGTTGCAACCACTTTTTTGTTTACCTCATTAACATTGTTACAATAATTGCTTGAAAGTCTTTGTTTGCTAATTTTAATTTTGAGTGATCTCAAGCCTAGATCAATGTTTTCTTTTTCTTTTATTTTTTTGGAAATGAGTCAAAGAATAATATACAATGCACTATGGTTTGTGTCTGGATGTCCCCCCAGGGCCTCATGTAAGTGTAGGTGGAGCTTTTCAGAGGTGGCTGCATCTCAGGTGTGTGAGGCTGGGATTAAGGTCGTCCCACTCTGGACGTGAATGGTCCCATGCCAAAGCACGCCTAGATGGAATGTAAAGGGACTAAAAGGAGGCTCCTGCTGCTTCTGCTGACCCACTGCTGGCTGCCATCTTTCTGACATGAACTGTATCTTCTCTGTGATACACATCTATCACTCTGCTTGTCTTGGAGTCAGCCAACTGTGGACTGAAAAATCTATAAACTGTGACCTGAAAGAAACTTTTCCTCCTTTAATTTTGAGTGTTTTGTTTCAGCAGCCGAAAAAGTAACCAAGACAGTGTTATATGATATTACAACTTGGTCATTATAATTTTATAATGAAGACATTTGACTCCATTATTTTCCTGAGAATAAGGTTTATTTTATAGTCATCATAATTTTAGTAGGCAACTATGTTATTTGAAAGAAAACTGTAGGGTGGGGGGTTTAACTCAGCAGCTCAAATGCTTGCCTGGTAAGAGATCGTGAGTTCGATCCCCGGTACAAAAAAAAAAAAAAAAGTTTTGAGCAGTGGCTCAAAACTGAAGTCAATTTTATGTATCATTAGCTATACTTATCACCTGCCCCAATATGTGAAGTACAGAAGTCATGCAAAGATATTAAGAAACTGTTGACAGCCAAGCCGGTGCTGTACCGTGAGTCAAATAGCAGCTCACCAAGACAGATCCAGAAAAGTTTGGGACCATCAATCCTGGCAGCTGGGTGCCTGCCCAACCACCTTGGGTCATTGGAGTAGGCTGCAGAGGTTCCACAGGCTTGAGTGGACCGCACCCAGCAACCTTCATTCAACCAGGGGAGCCAGGCCCACTGAAGGGGGAGTCAAGCCGGTGCGGAGCCATGAGGGAAAGCTTTGGAAAATTGCTGGAAACACAGAAATACAGGAAAATGACAAAAAAAAAGACCAAAATTCAATCTCAACCCCCCAGCCCATCCCAAGAAATAGGAGCCATGTACACAGAAGAAAATACTACACATATACCTGAAATGTATGAAATGATATCAACTGAAATAAAGAAGCAAGTACAGGAAGTTATGAGGGAACTCAAATCAGAAATATTCTCCCAGGTAAAAGAAGAAATGATAAAAGTAGTAAAAGAAATACTGAATGCATCCAACAAAGACACAGCTAAACAATTAGAGGACGAGAGCAAAATGATAGAATCCCTGAATGAACAGTTTAAGAGACAAACAGAATGCATTAAGCAGATTCAAAGAGATATACAGGAAATCAAAAACTCTAATGAAAGCTGCAAAAACCACCTAAATGAAAGTTAAGATAGAATCTCAGACCTCAAAGATAAGATTGCAGGAAAGGAAAGGTCTTCTAACAATAACAAGAAATCAGGAAATAACAATTCAACAGCTGCAAGATGATGCAAAGAAAAACAATATAAGATTAATAGGGATAAAAGAAAAAGAAGGGGAAAACACAAAAGATATCAAGAGGCTATTTACAGAAGTAATAGCTGAAAACTTCCCAAACATGAGTATGGAAACTGACATACAGATTAGTGAGGCATATAGAAGTCCAAATAGCCATAACCAAAACAAAACTACACCCAGACATATAATAATCACCATTTCAGAAATACAACATAAGAACAGAATATTAAAAGCTGTTAGAGAGAAAAGACAGGTCACCTATAAAGGAAAACCTATCAGAATCACAGTAGACTTCTCAACACAAACAATGAAATCAAGAAGAGCATGGAGTGAAGTGCTTCAGATCTTTAAAGAAAATGACTTCCAACCCAAACTGATGTACCCTGCAAAACTGTCCTTCAAAATGGATGGAGAAATAAGATACTTCCATGACAAAGAACAGCTGAAGAACTTCATGATCACCAAACCAAACCTACAAAGAATACAGAAAGACATTCTAGATACACATAGGAAAAAACCACTAAGCAAGACAGACAATTAAACAGAATGGAAAGCTAAGATACATCAGAAAGATAACATGTCAACAATAAACCAATATATGACAGTTATAACCATTAATGTAAATGGACTCAATTAACCAATTAAAAGAAACAGACTGGCAGAATGGATCAAGAAACAACCTCCAACCATATGCTGTCTACAAGAAACTCATCTAACCCAAAAGGAAACTCATAGACTGAAAGTCAAAGGATGGAAAACAATACTCCATGCAACAGGAACTCAGAAAAAAGGGGTGTAGCTATTCTGCTTGCAGACCATGTGAACTTCAAAGCAAGAATGGCCCAAAGAGATAAAGAAGGTCACTACATGCTAGTTAGGGGAAAACTGCAAGAGGAAGAGATAACAATCTTAAATATATATGCACCAAATTCCAGAGCACCCAACTACACAAAGCAAGTATTAACAGAAATGAACAAATCAAATAGGCAATAACACAATTATAACAGGAGACATTAACACACCATTGACACAAAGGGATAGATCAATTAGACAGAAAATCAGCAAAGAAATAAAAAAACTGAATCACACCTGTGAATAATACATTTGATAGACGTATACAGAGTGTTCCATCCAACAACATCAGGATATACATTCTCACCAGGACATGGGACATTCTCTAAAATACACCATATACTAACCCACACAACATATTTAAGTAAATGCAAAAGAATTGAAAGTATCCTATGCCTGTTATCGGATCATAGCACCATGAAACTGGAAATTAATGATAAAAGTAACTGCAAAAACCACACAAACACATGGAAATTAAATAATACACTCTTGGCCAATCAGTGGGTCATGGAGGAAATTAAAGAAGAAATTAAACAATATCTACAAGCAAACAAAAATACAACTACAACTTATTGGAACCTGTGAGATGCAATGAAAGCAGTCCTCAGAAGAAAATTTATTGCACTGAGTTCCCACATTAGGAAAACAGAATGAACACAAATAAGCAACCTGATATTACACCTCAAACAGCTAGAAAAAGAAGAGCAAGCCAAGCTCAAAGCCAAAAGAAGGGAGGAAATTATAAAGATCAGAGCAGAAATTAATGCAATAGAGACTAAGAAAACAATTCAAAGAATCAATGAATCAAAGAGTTGGTTCTTTGAAAGAATAAATAAAATTGACAAGCCCCTAGCCAACCTAATTAAAAAAACCAAAGAAAAGACTCAAATTCATGCATTACAGAATGAAAAAGGAGAAATCACTACTGAGCCTGTGGAAATACAGAAGATTATCAACAGCTATTTTGAAAACCTCTACTCTCATAGGTTTGATAACACAGAAGAAATGGACAGATTCTTAGAAACATACGAACCTCCAAAGCTGGATCAAGAAGATGTAAAACTGCTGAATAAACCAATTTCTATTAATGAAATTGAAAATGTAATCAAGTCCCTACCAACAAAGAAGAGCCCAGGCCCAGATGGATTCACTGAGGAATTCTACAAGAAATACAAAGAAGATTTAATGCCAACACTCCTCAAACTCTTCAATGAAATTGAAAGGGAAGCAATTCTCCCTAAGTCATTCCTGGAAGCAAATATTACTCTAGTACCAAAACCTGAGAAAGACCCAACTAAAAAGGAGAACTACAGGCCAATCTCCCTAATGAACATAAATGCAAAAATTCTCAATAAAATATTGGCAAATAGGATGCAGCAAATCATCAAGAAGATTATTAACTATGACCAAGTGGGATTCATCCCAGGCATGCAGGGATGGTTCAACATATGTAAATCAATAAATGTAATCCACCATATCAATAGAGCCAAAAGCAAGAATCAAATAATCATTTCTATAGATTCAGGAAAAGCTTTTGATAAGATCCAACACCCATTCATGATAAGAACCTTACAGAGAATTAGAATAGATGGCCTTTACCTCAATATGATACAGGCCATCTAGGACAAAACAACAGCCTGTGTTATATTAAATGGCCAAAAA
This sequence comes from Hydrochoerus hydrochaeris, assembly GCA_004027455.1. Classification (NCBI taxonomy): domain Eukaryota; kingdom Metazoa; phylum Chordata; class Mammalia; order Rodentia; family Hydrochaeridae; genus Hydrochoerus; species Hydrochoerus hydrochaeris. The sequence continues at coordinate 145,881 of PVLA01001410.1, read as the reverse complement.
CTGAAAGCCTTTACCTTTAAATCAGGCACAAGACAAGGATGTCCCTTATCACCACTCCTATTCAATATAGTACTGGAAATACTAGCCAGAGCAATTAGACAAGAGAGAGAAATAAAAGGAATAAAGATAGGAAAAGAAGAAGTTAAATTATCATTATTTGCAGATGACATGATACTTTACATAGAAGACCTCAAAACCTCCATTGAAAGACTCCTACATATAATAAATAACTTCAGCAATATAGCTGGATACAAAGTCAATACTGAAAAATCAATAGCATTCTTATACATTAACAACAAAATCACCGAGAAAGAAATAAGAGAAGCCACACCCTTCACACTAGCATCCAAAAAACCGAAATACTTAGGAATTAATCTAATGAAAGATGTGAAAGAGTTGTACAGGGAAAATTACAATACCCTGAAAAAAGAAATTGAGGAGAACCTCAGAAAATGGAAAGACATCCCTTGTTCATGGATAGGAAGAATAAATACTGTGAAAATGGCCTTTCTCCCAAAACTGTTATACAGATTCAATGCAATCTCAATGAAAATACCACTAACATAGATTTAGAGAAATCACTCCTAAAATTCATCTGGAACCAGAAGAGACCTAGAATAGCAAAGGCAGTTCTAAGCAGCAAAGCCAAGGCAGGAGGCATCACAATCCCTGACTTGAAGTTATACTACAAAGTTACTGTAATAAAATCAACATGCTATTGGAATAAAAACAGACCTGAAGATCAATGGAACAGACTAGAAGATACAACTACAAACACACTCAACCACCTTATCTTTGATAAAGGGGCCAAGCATGTTCACTGGGAGAACAATAGTCTCTTTAACAAATGGTACTGGAAAATTTGGCTATCCATATGCCAAAAACTAAAATTAGACCCATGCCTATCACCATATGCTAAACTAAAATCCAAATGGATCAAAGATCTAAATACTAAAACAGAAACACTAAATCTGTTGCAAGACAAGGTAGGTAAAAATCTTGAAGACATAGGGGTAGGTAGAGAATTCATGAACAAGAATCAAACTGCATGGGAAATACTTCCCAGAATCAATAACTGAGATCACATCTTATTAAAGAGTTTCTGCATGTCCAAAGAAATCTCCAGCAAAGTGAAAATAAAACGTGCAAACTGGGAAAAAAATCTTAGTGAACTGTCCCTCAGACACAGGATTTCTGTCTAGAACTTATAAAGAATTAAAAAAAAAATCAGACCCCCGAAATTCAAAGACCCAATCCAAAAATGGGCATCTGAGATGAACACACAATTCTCAGATGAAGAAACATGAATGGCAAATAAATACATGTAAAAATGTTCATCATCATTGGTCATTAGAGAAATGCAGATTAAAACCACACTGAGATACCATCTCACTCCAGAAAGAATGGCCAGGATCAACAAAACTACCCACAACAAGTGCTGGAGAGGCTGTGGGGAAAAAGGAACTCTTGTGCACTGTTGGTGGGAGTGTAGACTGGTACAACCACTGTGGAGGTCAATCTGGAGATTCCTCAAAAAGGTGGGGTTGGAGATCCCATTTGACCCAGCTATTCCACTCTTAGGCATATTCTCAGAAGATCTGAAAACATCTTACCACAATGATATATGTGTACCCATGTTACAGTGGCACAATTTGTAATAGCCAGATTTTGGAAACAACCTAAGTGCCCATCAACTGTGGAATGGATAAAAAAGATGTGGTGTTTTTATGCAATGGAGTATTACTCTGCTATAAAGAATGATCACATTGACATATTTATAAATAAATGGATGCAGCTTGAATCTATACTCATAAGTGAAATAAGTCAAACTCACATGTATAAATACCATATAGTCTCCCTTGTGTAAGAAATGGTAAGAGTACAGAAGATTTTATGGAAATCATGGTTCACCATTATACTGCATTGATATCTTATGTTTTCATTCATTGGTTGGAATTGTTTTATTCTGTTTTGTTTGATCTTAATATATGTGATCATATGAATAGTTACTTTGAAGATAGGACAATATGGCAGCCAGTGTTGGTTTAATATCATCTTGCTCTGAAGTCCTACCATGCTTTTGTTTTTCTATTATCATTGGTTCTATCATGTTGTGTCTTATTGGATTTTAATATGTATGATAGTAAAAACAAAATTTTTATGGAAAATGAGATAATATAGCAGCCATTGTTCATCTTCAGTTATTTGATTCAAAATGCCTTGGATACTTCCATTTTCTTGAGTTGTTTTATTCTATTTTGTTATGTTTGACATTATTGTGTGTAAAGCTAAGCTCAACTATTTCAAAGAAAGAGACATTATGATAGCTACTGTTAATCTCCAATTGTCTTATTGTGAAGTGCTGTCTTGCTTACATTGTTCTGTTCTGGTCTGCTTAGATCTGTCCTCTTTTGTTTTATTCTCTTTAAAATAAAAAAAATAAGAAACTATTGACAAATTAAATTCCTCCCTCAATTTCCAGGGACTATGTGTGCTTCAAACTGTTTGCTTACTCAGAAGCACACAAAGAATATGGTTCTAGCTCAGGGTTAGCAGAGTTTTATCACAAAGCTCAATATCTAGAACCTACTCACAAGACTCAATGCAACAATGCTGGTAAATGTTCAGTTTATTGTTGGAAAAGGCTACAATTTAGCAAATGCAAAAATGATAAGCATTACCGTTACAGCAAAGAATCCAAAATCTAGAGAGGTCAAATTGGGTCTCTAATTATCTTGTCTTCCTGAGAATATAATTTCTTACAACATCAAGAATCACCAATGTGTCTCTGTCTTATGGCATGAAACACCTTGGAATTGAAGCCCAACATGGTGTTTCAGATTTGGTCTTCTTCTTCTTTTTTTTTTTTTTTTTTTTTTTTGCACCAAGGGTCAAACTCACAACCACGCACTTGCCAGGCAGGCGCTTACACCACTGAGCTAAATCCCCAGCCCCCAGCTTAGGTCTTTTATGTTATATATATATATATATATAAGCTTGCTGCAAACCAGCGTCCATGGTCTCTTTGGTCTCCCAATCATTGGCAGGTCATTCAAATGATTGCTATCAATTACTGATACTAAAACGTTGCCACAAACTATTCTGTCCTTAAATGAATAACTTGCCTATCTCTGTCCATTTCCATCAATTTCAATATTCCTCTGAAGCTTCCTGTTTTGTCCACTTTGCAGAGCTTTAGAGTAGCTGCTTTTTCTGTGGCTACCAAGCAGTAAAATGAGGAACAGCGCTTTGTTTCTAACATCCTGTTACAGACATGTTCAACCACTGTTCTCTAATGTTCTACTATGGAACATCACGTAGTTTTCTGTATTTACAAAGAGAAATTTCAATAATTATTTCCAGTGATATATCAATTCAAACTACTCAGCTTATCTAAGGTATACTAAGACAAATTACACTAACTGAAGTTACTAAGACACTCTCATCGATAAATGCCTTATGTACAGTAGTCATGTACCAATCATCCTTTTCATATAAGGATGGAGTGCAGGGCACACTAGGAAGGTGCTCTACCACTGTGCCACATCCCTGCAACAGTGTATACTGTTTCTCCAGGAAGCCACAGCAAGTAATGTCCCAAGAAGTTCCTACACATTGTCCTACTGTACCCTCAAATTTCCTATAAGTGGGTAGTTTATTAATCTTATTTCATAGGCAAGAAAAACAAAAGCAATATAATTTTCTAATAAGTGTTTTATATACTTAATAATTATCAGAATAATTTTCAAATAACTTGCATTTGAAAGCAAGAGACTGGCAATTAAATCTCAAATATTTAACTGCAAAAATAAGAAAAAGATTAAGTAAAAGGAGGAGGAGGAAAGGAAGAAGAAGAAAGAGTATGAAGAGAATAAAGGCAAAGAAGATGGAGAGGAGAGGAAGAAAAAGAACTCAATTCTGCAGGTAGTATTCTCTTCACTAAAAGTCACTTCAGGAAAAAATATTCATTTTCCTCTGGCCACATGAATAAGCCTGAAGAGATTCTTCTATTGTTTTTCTCATTCCCAGAAATCTATTTATGATATTAAATCATAACCTGTACACTCTGTTACCACAATTAGGCATCTATTTTGGTTTAAACTGTTGACATGAGCAAAAATAGGGTATAATCTCCAAATTATGATATTTCACCTTATGATTTTTCTACTCTTGATAGTATATGGCAGTGTACGCACTTAGCAGTGGTCAATTATACCTTGTATTCTGATCTTTTATGCCACTAGTGACTTATGGTCTAGCACAGGCTTGCAGCAAAAGCAGTAGCACAAAGCCGGGGTCCCAGATACTCCTCAGTGCACTGTGCCACTAAGCCAAGATGTTTGGTAGGTTATTTTCAGCTTTTGAATTATCAGCAATCACTGTTTTCAGTGTATAGTTTCTTTCATGATGAGTTTGTTGGTATGTAACCCTACCATAAGTCACAAAGCATCTGTGTATAATCCACACACACAGAGGGGCTGGACCCTGCACATTGAAGGATGCAGTAAGGCAAGATGAGAAAAACAGCCTGAGTTGCCTGAACTACATACCCTGCATAAATCATCCTCCTTGAACTAGACCCAAAAACAGTGTCACTTCTGCACTATGAGGAGGAAGCAATTTAAGTAACTTCAATACAATTTCTATTTTTCTGAAATTTGATAGCTATGAAAACTTGAGAAACAGGAAATAGTGTTCTAGATCTCATGATCTATATGGAAAATAGAAGTTGACTATAACAAAATAATTAAGTATGGAATCATATTAAGAAGCACACATTCACTGGAACATGATTTTGAAGTTTAAAAATAATGTAAGAAAGTTATGGAAATAATGTTAAAATGCAGTGGTCCTAATATGTAGTACAGCAATGTAATGTGTTTTCAGGAATAATAAAAGGTCCTTATAACAGTTGAAATCACATAAAGGAATAGGGTTGGAGCCCATTCTTACAGTGACTAACTCTAATACATTGTCTTCTTCTAAATGACTATTATTTTGCAGACATCTGTAAAGCAAAATAAGCATTATTATAATTACCCATTCAGTCTCACATTTGAATGTGTCCTGTGTAAATCTTTTGAAAATGCCTCAGTAATATTTTAAAGATAATTTAAAGAAAATGAGGTATTTATGCATAGTGGAGTATTGTTCTGCCATAAGGAAGGGTAAGCTTGAGTTATCTGTCACAAAATGCATGCACCTCGGGAACATAATGTTCAATGAAATAAATTAGACACACAAGCTTTAATATGACACTGTTTCTCTTTTAGGAGAGCCAATGTATAAATAAAAAGCAGAAGAAAAGGTAGATAGTGAGAGTTAGTAGATAGGGGCTTTGCAGATGGGGAGGCAATCAGGAGATGGAGGGCAGGGACCAAAGGCTTCGAGATGTGCCATGTAAATGAACCAAGTCCTCGCAAGGAAGGTGATCAGTATGTACTGTGATATGTACTAATAAAATATAAAACATTTTAAAAAGTTGAAGACAATTTAAGGGAGACCTCTAAGGTATTAAGGGCAAACTTAAATACTTCCAGGGGTTCCATATACTGCCTTCATACAGGTGATATACTTTCACTTCTGTCTCTCAGCAAAGGCCTGAAGGCCATGCATTTTACTGCAAAGTTTAACAAATTTAAAAATATTTAAAAGGCAAACCAATCATATTTTAGACAAAATCAGGTTGAAATTGGTACCATAATACTTAGATGTATTGAAACAGTAAAGGAAAGTAGTAAAGTCGAAATTGGAATAAAAAATGTTTTATATTTTTTATGCTAAAAGTAAGAGCTTCCTTACTCTTACTAGACTCCTAATGAAAAGGTAATGAAATTGTTTAGGTATAAAAATCAGAAAACGGGAACTGCAGACGTCTTGGAACAAGTTCTGCCCTTGGGGACGAGCAGGGACCAGTGGAGTAAACCCTGCTGAACATGTCAGCCTGGCAACACTGTCCTCTGGGTCAGCACTGTGGCACAGGATGCGCACATATCAAGGACTAGGTTGCAATATTGGTGACTTATACTGAGAAAATAAATTTTTAGTAATTACACAGACACTTATTAGAAAGTGTTGAGAAGGATATATTTTAAAAGTTACAAAAATTCTTTGTATTCTTATTAATGTTCAAAAGTCAACATTGTGAATAAATGGGGATTACATTTCCCATCAGAGTAAACCCAACACACTTTGTGTATTTTACCTTGTTTGACTTGCAAGTGGTTTAGAAAATATCTGAAAAGGATTCTCTACTCAGAGGACACAGTAACTCAATTTGACACTCTTAGAATTTACTGATTTCCCCATGTGCAGGTTTGTCTTTAAAGTCATTATCTTTATTGAAATAGTAATTCATTTAGTATTTCCATACCTTTAAAGCTGATATTTTTTAAAGAATAAAATTATACCTCAAAAAGACATGTTGCCTCAGTATCTGAATTCTGGAGAACGAGCTCAAAGTAAACAAATGCTATGGATAGTATTATTGGTTAGAAAACAGTGTGTCCTTCATACTTTACTTTCCTCAAAAGTAGCTACTTCATACTGTCAAGATTAGATATCCACAACCTACCTAAACAGGGCAGATCCAGAAAAGTGCTCAACAGTCAAGAAAGATCTTCTTTGATGACAGATACTGATGACTCTGCATGTAGAATGAACAAGAAGCTACTTAGTACATTTCACTTTACTACAGCAGAAGTTTTCACTTAACACTCTCTAAATGTGCTCAGACAATGTATTCGCCTTTTTAAGGATCCAACTAATCTTTCTGGATGCATTCAAGCTAGTTTATTTTCCATATATTCTACTTCCACGGCAAGTACAGTTAGTTTTTCTTGGTTCATCAGAGACATTATCACAAATCCCAGTTTGTTTGTCTTGAGTTAAGATAATAATGATCTCAAGAGGAGTCCAGGCCTTAAATGGTCCTCACTGGGGACTTTAAAAACAAGTTATGCAGTAGCAAAAGTGAATATATTTACTGATCATTTATATCTACAATGCTATGAAAGGTCCACTTGGGATTTGAAAATAAGACATGTTTAAAGGATGTTTAAAGGGTGTAAAATTTCAACACAGGGAAGAAATACACAAAATTACGTTTCATAATATCATATATAAGCAATAAATATAGTAAATAATGTGAAGAGAGTTGAACTGAAGTGAAGAAAGGAATGGAGAATTGGAAATCGTTTTGGAGCAGCAAATCCAGGCAAGTGCATAGGTTGCCCTAGTAAACAAGGTAGAGAAAGGCAAATGAGAAGAAAAGAAAAATTGCATAGCTCTATTTAAATCATTGCACTGGGACATGAGGTGTTCATGTAAATAAAAAGAAGTAATAAAGATTCAATAAATAGAAGACTTGTACAATACAAAGTCATGTAAGCCAAAGACAACAATTTGAAACAGGAAATAAAAACTAATAGGATTAAGGGGTATAAGCTCAAGATGAGTCACACCTGAAAAGTGGTCTTTTGGTGATGAGAGTTTAGTAAGTTTTCACTTCTATTAATGTGATTGGAGTGGCATGAATTTTGCTTCTGAATCTAGTGCTGTCAACCACCTTGGCAGACTGCAAGTTAAGAAAAGGACACTAACTGCTAATGTCCTATTTAATCATGAAAATTGGGTGGAAAATTGAAAAAAGAAATGAGAAGAAAAAGAGGAATTAAAAATCTAGAACTTTTACATTTTAAAAAGATGTGAGTGTTTGATAAATACCAGTGAAGATTTACTAATGTTTCAAAACTTGCTACTGTAATAGTGGCATATATTTTTCTGCAAAAATTCAGGTTTCTTTGTTTAAAACATCAAGGATTTTTTTCTGCTTCTTTGAAAATCTTTGCATATTATAGGACTGTCTTATAAAGGTAATGGTATTTTTTCTCTTGCTATTTTATTATTTATACCTATACTTCCAGTTGGTTTAAATCTAGATCACAGACACTGTGCTCTTAGCTGGAACTTTTGAAGTGAATTGGATCAGGAAATTAAGCTCCAACTATAGGAATTATTTGTGGTTTGGTTTTCTCATCATAGAGGTTAGAAGCTGCAAGAAGAGCCTTCAGAAACATGATTCTTAAAGTATGTAGTTTAACCTTGCTTATTATTATTTCCATTACAACTACATCTTACCACAGCAGGTTCCATAGCCAAATCAAAAATCACTGAACTTGGTAGTGTGTGCCAATCATGGTGAGCAGAGAGAAATGAATGTTTACTGCACAATAATCTATCAGAATTCACCCTTTTCTTCACAAATGTTTCACATATACTCCTGATGAAAAACACATGTACTTCTACTTCAAATCCACTAATACATTTATCTGTTGATTTTATTTATGAATGCTTATTAGCCAATTTTTATATTTTACTGCAGTTTTAATGTATTTTACTTCAGTATGCACTATATTGGTAATAATAACTGTCATTATAACAAATCCAGCATTAACTTTGTTTGTCAGTCTGTTTTCTATCAGTACTGCAAAATATCCAAGACAACCAACTTATCAAAAGGAAAGATGCCTGCATTTCGGACTTAGATTTGGTAATGAAACGTTGGTGGCATTGTTTTGGATCTATGATAGGGTAGTACACCATGGCAGATGAACACAGCAGAGGGAATTAGTCATCTTACAGTGGTCAGGAAGCAAGAAAGACAGAAAGAAGAGAGGCCAGGGGCCTGATGTGCCCTTCAAGGAAAAGCCCCAAAATGTCTAACTTCCTTCTGCTAAGCTCAACCTGTTAAGTTTTACCAATTCCCGATAACGTATTGAGTTGGAGACTAAGCTTTAACACACTGGCATTTGGGGGACACTTATACAAAATGTAGTGCTTTTATTAGAATTTTCAAATATAAATAAAATCATAGGGAAAAAAGAAACAACACTTGTAATACTTCTCTGGTAGCTGAATGGAGGATTTTTGTCTACTTAACAACTTAGTAGAAACCTCCTATGCAACAAATACTTGCATGTCCCATTAATGGTTTATAGTACAATACTGGAAAATAATAAATGGCAAAATTGTCTCCACTAAAGTAGACAGGGTTTTGCTCTATCCAATTTTTGTGCACAAAATTTTTCAATGGATGTTCACTTAGAAAAAACCACAATTGAAAATTGAACCCGATTAGTAAATCTCAAGAAAAATGGCACCAAGATACCTCATAAATCTTGTTTCATAGCAAAATCATTGATCTTAAAAGAACTAAGGAATCTAGTTCCTGTATTTTAAATCAATCATATTCTTGAAAGACTTCCCCAAATTTTTTCCAAAGGTTTTACCTTCACAACCACTTATCCATTTGTGCTCTGGGATTTAGACACAGATACTTCTGTGAGAATTGGAGTTTGTGATGTTTCCAACATTTTCTCAATAGATTGTTAATTTGTAATGAAGGGGATTTAGATTTTTAAATTTTATTTTTAAAGGACAAGCAGAGAAAAATGAGGCAAATAAAATTATCTCTGATTGTCAATCAAAATATTTCCAAAAGAGTTATGACAGGTCAGAGGTTATAGAAACACTTATTATACTCTTTTGAAATTGAAACTTATAATTTTACCCAACTGAAGCAATTATGACTCTTAGCAAAAATAGCAATCTTAACTGCCCTAACATACAAATTTTCAATGCCTCATGAAGTCATGGGAGTGGCTTTTTGGAAGTGGCTGAATCCAGGGTTTGAGATTGGATCATTGTCTAGTGCTGGAATTGGGGGTGTGAGTGCTGTCCCCACTCCAGGGTGGGTGGCCTGCATACAACAAAAGGGACTGAAAAGAGGCTTGCTCTTCCCCTTTACTGTTGCTTTTGCTGTCTTTTGCTGCCATGAAATGCTGTCCATCTGCCTTGCCACCCTGCGTTGGATACAGCTGATTGTGGGCTGAAACCTCCACAAACCATGAACTAAATAAGCCTTTTCCCCTTTGACCTGGAGTATCAGGTATTATGCCTGACAGGCAGTAAAAACATAACTGAAAATACAAGCTACCAGAAAGAGAACGAATTTTTATACAAATTAGTTGATAATATGCTGAGCATACAGGTGATTTGATGTAAATTACTTGACTTAGTGCTCACAACAATAGATGAAGGAAATTGTGTTATGTGTAAAGCAAAAATAAGAAATCTGAGGTTTAAAATTTTAAAAGATCCTCTCATATATACAAGTAAACAGGACAGATAGGAGTAAAACTAAAGTACTCTATGACTCCAAGGTTTGTATACAGCAATACACTGTCTCCCAGATACAATATTTTGACAAGTAGAATTTTTTTTTTTTTTACCAAAGGTTGAACTCATGACCTCATGCTTTCCAGGCAGGCACTTATGCTGCTGAGCTAAACTCTTGGCAACCAGTAGAAATCTTAAAGCAATATTCAAAATAAGAAATGTTGACTGCCAAATGATCTTAATAATGTCTTTATTTTTTTCTTTTTTTATTTAAAGAGAAAAAATAGGAAAAGGGTAGAAATTATACAGAATTTTAAAAAAAGATAAACAGTAAGAAATCACTAGTTGATAAATTACATACTGTCCTCTTAGAAATTGTTGCTCAAGTTACAAAATTAAAGCATACAAAGTAGACATTAAAACAGTGAGACTGTAAACAGCTACCCATGAATGAGTCTTTATATGTATTTCTATCCCTTCTGTATTAGAGGGAAAAACAAAACATAGCAAGACAAAACAAAACAAATTCCTATAAGAACATGAAACCAAAAAGTCATAAAACCACAGTGCAAGGTGATCTACAATGATTACTGTGTTGTCCCTTGTTATCTGCAATAGAATTGTCTATATCATCAGGCATAAATGAATATAGCAGTATAATTGAATATAGCAGCACATAACAATATTAGTAAAAACTAAACATTGTAGACAATATAAAACTTCAAAGGCAGGTAATAATCAAACCAGAGTGGGTATCCCAGTGAATCTGGTCATCTTCAGTGTAGTTGCTTATACTCTCAGACTTGATACTATCAATCATAACAGCTTTGAATAAAATCTGTTAATACAAAACAGCAATCTAACAAACCAGATTCAGTTAAGATCAGTCATGGTAAAACTGTAGGTTATACAGAGCTTCAGATTAAGTTAATAGGAAATTAATGATAATTACCATACTATATCCTGCTATTTTAGGGATAACTGTCTGTACCCTCAAATCTAGTACAAGTAGACAAACTAGAACAGAAAATAATCCATCTAAGCTGAGTGCTGTGAGTAGCATGGGTTTTAAACCCTGGTACATTATCAACAATATCCTCTGCCTTCTTTTTTAGACTATTCCTCCCCTTTCACTCCCACAGAGTGCTGTGCATTTTGGGTCCCACCAACTCCCTCAGTTTTTAGATTGGGGGGGCAACCTGCTATTTATTTAAGTGGTTCCACACCTCCTCGCTCCTTTACTTGACCTCAAATTGTATTCCTTTACCTACAAAAGCCTCAAGGTTTTCCTGCGTTATAGCTGAGTAGTTCTCTACTGCACATAAGTATCCTGTCTTTCCATCCTATCTGCAGGCGTTTTGTCAAGTTGCGCCTGTTTCTCTCTGGCTCCATGTCACATAGAGCATTGTTTTCTCATATTTGATTTTCAGTCTGTAAACCCTCTCTGTATTTCCTATACAGAGCATCCTGATGGACCCTACCTCCTGATCTACTCTACCTGTTTTTTTTTTGTTTTTTTTTTTTTTTAGTGCATCAAGGCCATCTATGTTAGAGATTATAGCCAACCTTCTCTTCCTCATTTCTGCCATGCTATTTTTCTGCCATTATTTGTCTAGTTTTCTCCTTCATTCTATTGCCTGCTCCATTCATTGAGGCCTTTCTGCCACTGTTCCTGAAATCCTGGTATTATTTTTCTCTCTCTCTAAAATGTCCTTCAGTATTCTCTGTATGGTTGGATTGCTGGTCACAAATTCCCCCAATTTCTCTTTGTCATGGAAGCATCTTGTTTCTCCATTAATTTCTAGTGACAGTTATGCAGGATACATCAATCTGGGCTGGAGGGTATTTTCTTTCAGGGCTTGGATTACTTCGCTCCAAGCTCTTCTTGATCTGATGGTCTGTGTCAAGAAGTCTGCTGTAATCTTGATGGGCTTTCCTTTATATGTGATCTGTTTCTTTTCTCTGATGGCTTTTAATATTCTGTTTTTATATTTAATTTCTGGTATCTTGATTATTATATGTCTGGGTGTAGTTCTGTTTTGGTTGTAGGTGGCTGGAGTTCTGTATGCCTCATATATCCAAATATCATTTTCTTTTCCCATGCTTGGGAAGTTTTCCTTAATTATTTCCATGAATAGCCTTTGTAATTCACCTGTTTTTATTCCTGATTCTTCATTCACATTTCTTATTCTTAAATTATAGATTCTTTTGTCATCTTCTAGACTTTGTACTGTTACTGCCTGTTTCCTTGTTATTTTTAAGAGATCTTTCCTTTCATGATCACACATTGCAAAGTTGTCTTCAAGTTTTGATAGTCTATCTTTAGTTTCTTTTAAGGAGTTTTGCCAGCTTTCAATGGAGTTTTTAATTTCCTGGTAGTCTCTTTGAATCTGCTTCATGTATTCTATATTTTCTTTATATTCTTTATCGAATGTTTCTCACCTTTTTTTGTGTTCCTTCTTCCGTCTGTATTATCCTGAGAGATGCTTCCTTCTCCTGGATCAGTGCTCTCAGGTTTCTGGGCTGGGGTCCTCCTCCTGCCTCTCTCTCCTGTCATGGCCCTGAACAAAGAGAAGAAAAGACAAGGGAGACTGAGGGCGGCAAACACGCAACATCAGACATGGCTTCAATGGACATTAAGAGATATCTTCAGGATCTTGTAGATGAGCTCAAAACTGAAATATTGAATTAGGTAAAGCAGGATATGAGTAGAGTAATAAAAGAAATGCTCTCAAGAAGCATCTCTCAGGATAATACAGACGGAAGAAGGAACACAAAAAAAGGAGAGAAACATTCGATAAAGAAAATAAAGAAAATATAGAATACATGAAGCAGATTCAAAGAGACCACCAGGAAATTCCTGAAGCATGCTGGCAAGGGATTTCTGCCCTCTTGTTTGCTTTTGGTCATTGAGGTGTAGGCAGGGGCTGCGTATGCTGGCCCCTCCCCACTGGGCCAGTCAACCTTCAGGACCTTCACTGGGTTAATGTGTGCTATGCATTGGGAATCAGTTTGGGATGGCCCATTGGGTCCTGGCCAGAGGCATGACCAAGGCCAAGCAAATCCCACTAATCTGCTCTGGGAAGGGAGCAAACAACTGAAGTCACTGTCATTCCTAGTTTAGGCCCCTCCTGCCTGACTCCAATATGTCGTCCAGTTTGTCGCCCTCCTCCTGTGTACTGGGTCGTATTCCCAGTACTCACTGTGTGGTCCCTTGCTGGCTCCGCTCTCTGTTGGGCTAGCCTACCACCATCTTCAGCACAACCAGCCAGTCACAGCAGTGTGATTTTGCGTGCTCCAGGGGGTCGCAGCTGCGTGAGTCGTGAGTTCGGGCCACTCCAACCAGTTGTGGCTTTGGCTGGTCATGGCTCCAGCAGGTGGCAGTTCCGGTGGGTCATAGCTCCGGTGGGTGGTGGCTGCACAAGTCCCAATATCAAGCCATTCTGGCGGGTCGCGGCTCTGTGAGTCACGAGTTCAGGCTGCTCTGGCCAGTCCCAGCAGTGGCACAAATTCAGGTGGCTGGAGAGTGCAGTGGCCACAAATCTCAGCTTCTGCAATTATAGCCCTGGGACTGTGTGTTTGACCAGCTCTTTTGCTTTTAGTTTTTTCCTAGGTCGAGAGGATTCATCTTCTGTCCAGACCGCTCTATGTTGCCCTATTCCGGCATGAGTTGTCTCTTTCAGAGAGGTTGAGTATCTTGCCACTTATTGATCCACCATCTTGGACCCTCTCTGTATTTTATTTGATTGAACAACTAATTGCACATATATTATAGATATTAGGACATAAGGACTTGGATAGAGAACCAGAGGTGAAAGATAAACATAAAAATATAAGTAGAGATTTGTGTGTGTGTGTGTATATAAAACTATTTATATATATAACTATTTAACTATATAGTTAAATAGTTAGATAGAGCAAGGAGAACATTGTTTACAACAAAGAATATTAAGGTCTCAGCCATCTGAAATTAAAACAGAGCTAAAATAATTGAAGGAATTTTTCAGTTTAAGATAGCTGCTTCAAATGATTCCACACAAAGTGCTTTACTGATTGCATCATTTTATATTTATTTTATGTTTCATTTTGGGGCATTACAGATTGCAAATTTGGCCCCTGAGTTGGAGTAGCCATTTCTCTTTTTTCCCCTCATCTAGTTTGAGGACAGAAACAGCTCAACACTTTTCCTGGTGAAGGTCTGTAGACAGATGCAAGTTGAGCCTTTGGTGGACTCAGTTTTTGCAATGGTTTCAAATTCTACCATTTGGCCTACAGTGAGATTGGCCATGGGAGTGGAAAGTTGAATAAATCACCAAAATCTAGAATTTTAAGCCCCTAGTGAGAAGCTTCAGCCTTGACACCATTGCATTTGAGTGCACTATATTCCCACACCTTTAATGATGCTATATAAATGGTTTGCTATGCCCTCATAGACAATTTTTCAAAATCTCCATTTCTTCACTCTCAAAATTATCAGTATTAAAATCTTGAAAAGTTAATGACCTAGAGCTTTCACAGAGATGACACTGCAACCAGGAAAACAATTATTACTATAGCCCAAATGTTCATATACTTAAATAGAAACAGTAAAGACAGACAAAAGAAAACAGACATTAAATTTTAGAGCTAAAACTCTAGTATCTGTGATAGAACACATACTACATAAGCTTGAAAGCAAATTATAAATGATAAAAGAAAAATTAGTCCATTTCAAGATTAGCAATAGAAAAGATCCAAATAAAACACAGAGAGAATAATGTTTGAATTAAAAAAAATTACTTCAATGAGCAGGTACCATTTCAGGTGTTGTAATATATTGAGGGGAAAGCTTCAGGAGATGGAAACAGTATGTTGTGGCTTGTGTCTAGATGTTCCCACAAATCTCATGTGGTCATAGCTGGGGCTTTCAGAGGTTGCTGAATCTCAGCTATGTGATGCTGGAATTAATTGCATGACACTAGGATTAAAGATGTAAGATTACTAAATTAAGCCACTGATTGGTTTGGCATAGTTCTGGGTGTGGCTAGTGTGCAGGTCTATCTTGGTGTGGATAGAACCACTGAAAAGGGCAGGTAGCCTGGAAGAGATAAAAGGGAAAGGCAGGACAATGCTGTTTCCTCATTATTTTGCTGCTCTGCTGCCTTTTTGACTTCTGCCTGCAATGAAGCGTTTTTCTACTGTGATGCCCCTCTACTATGCCAACCTGCCATGGAGCCAGCCTACTACAAACTGAAACTTTTGCAAACTATAAGGCAGAATTAACTTTTTAATCCTTTATTTGGGGGTGTGGGTATTTTTTCTTAGCAATGAGAAAAGTACCATAGATCTTGGTACCAGAGAAGTGGGGTCTTTGCTGTAATTGTAACTGATCATGTTATTCAGGAGCCTTTGGAATTGGCTTATGGAAAGATTTGGGGATGCTAGCTGACAAGGTAAATGGTAGTCATTAACTTATACTACTAGGAGGTTCTGGTCAGAGCTCAGAACCAGAAAGCTATAGAAATAATGCTGCAAAACATAGGGCTTGGTAGGTTTTTGCTGTGAAAAAGGACTACACTGGCTTTTCAATATTGGATCATGAGTGTTATGCCTTGAAAAAAAGTTTGTCTGCAATTTTCTTGTTCCCAGAAACTTTGCCTGAGATTGAGATTAAAGAAGGCAAATTAATTAATTTTGCTGAAGAGATTTCAAGGCAATCTAATGTTGAAAGTGTGGCATAGCTTCTGTGGAGGACTTTTAGCCCAGTTTATGTTGAGAATCAAGAGCAAAGAGCCCATAAAATGATTTTAAAATGTGTGTATGGCCAGGAAGTAAGCTCTAGTAAAGTTGTGGACAGCAAAGATGGAGAATAGGAGAATTTGATTGCTTAAAAGGAACAGAAAAGAAAAACAAATGACCTGAAGACTTCAGAAGAAGTAGAGGACTCAAGATTTTGTAGCCTTGGAGTTACAAAGGTGAAAGACTGCTTTGAGACCAGAGCCCCAGAGTACCATATTCCAGAATGGTGGTGGTCAATGGACATTTTCCTTGGAATTTTGCTCATAAGCAAAAGAGACAACGAAGCCTGCTACTACCATTCATCCACATGTTGCTGGCTTTAGTTGCATACCAAATGCAAGAGTTGTAGGGTAAGGAAGGCTTCCACCCAGGTTTCAAAAGAAGGCCTAAGAGGCCACCAAGTCTGCACCTGAGGGGGCAGTATGTAAAGCTGTCAGTGGAAAGTCAATGGTGCATTGGAGGTACAGAAGGCTGAAGAAGCCAAGAATGTGGATCTTCTGAGGAAATATGCAATGAGTGAGCAAAGCTAATGGAAGTTTAAGAGACAAGCCATAGAACTGCTACCACATGCAGTCTTATAGGGTTAGAGCCACCCAACACTTTGGAATGTATGTCTTACTACAGACTGTCTCAGATGCTGGAAATATAGGACTTAATGGTTGCCTTGCTTGAGTTTGGATTTGCTTTAATCTCATTCTTTGCTATTTCCTTATTTAGAATGGGAATGCCTATCTCACGCCACTGTATGCTAGAACTGCTTAACTTTATTTCCATTTGTACAGAGGCTTGCAGCTAAGTGTGCCTTAAATTCTCAGGGAATATTTTAGATTTGCATTTTTCAAGAATAACACAATTCTTAGGACTTTGGCAATTCTTGGAGATGAACTAAATGCGTTTGCATAAAGAGATGTACATAAGTCTTTAAGGGCCCAGGTTCAGAATGTTATGTCTAGATATCTTCCCAAAGGTTCTTACAGCCATAGGAGGGGCTTCTCAGAGGTGACTGGATTTAGGGTGTGATGCTGGAATTAAGTGCATGATGCTGAGATTAAGAGCTTGTTACTTATAAATTAGTCTGCTGATTGGATTGACATGATTCTATGTACAGATAATGGGGCAGTCCATTCTCAATGTGAGTAGCAACACCCAAAAAGCAAGTAGCCTGGAAAGGGTAAACAAGAGTGGCAGGCTGCTGTTTCCTTACTACTCTGCTGCTCTTATGCCTTTCTGCCTTCTGCCCATCATGAGCTGTTTCTCCTCTGTGACATTCCTTTGCTATGCTATACTCCATTATGAACTGAAACCTTTCAAACTGTGAGCTGTATACATTTTCTCCTTTAACTTTGGTTGTGGTTATTTTGTCTCAGCAATGAGAAAACTAAGGCACAATATTTGAACAATGATGAAAAAAAAAAAAATATATATATATATATATATATATATATATATATAATTAAGGAGGTAAACTCAGAATAAGAAGCTAAGATTACCAAGTATATAAAATATGAAGAAATCTACACAAAATGAATCACACTCATGTTATATCAAATAATAAAGTGAATATGTTGAAATCAAAAAATACTGTATCTGGTAAGACAAAAATAGCTTTCTTTGAAAATATTGGAAGTGATTAAATATTGCAGTAACATTTTTGAAGGGTAATAAGATTACCAACATGAAAATTTCATTGAGGGAAAATTGTTTTCAAAGCTAGGCAGTTAGAACTTAATAGAGCTGATGGGTACATAGCACTGTGAATATGCTAAGCACCACTAAATTGTATGTTTTAAGATAGCGACTTTTGTGGTATGTGAAAAAGGAATATGAAACACTTTTCAACTACACTAGATGTGAAAGAATTCACAGTGCTAGAAGGACCACAGTACAATGAATGCTAAAGGAATTTCTTAAAATAGAAGGCAACCAAATGGAAATATATAGATATACACAAAAGGATAACACCAGAAATAGTACATCTGTGGGCAAGTGCATATATGTATATATATATATATATATATATATATATATATATATATATATATATACTTTGTACCAGAGATTGAACTTATGAAGCTGAGCTGAATCCCAGGACCCAGGTAAGTGTACATTTATTGTATTATTAATATCTCCTTATAAGACAATTGACTAAAAACCAATATCAATATATTGCTAGTTATACATGATAGCAATAGCCTAAAACACTTGAGAAAAAATGTAACAATCAAATTCTTCTGATAAGCAATGTGAAGCATAAATTGAAGGTAGACTACAATGTTAAAGAAGTATGTTATATACTGTGACACAACAAGGTAATTATTATCCAGAAAAGAAGGTAAAATGAAACAATAAGAAAAATATCTAATTCAAAAGAAAACTGAAAAAATAATATGAAGAAGAAAGAAAAAGGGAGGCAAAAAAGGAGAAATGGAAAAGGAGAAGAGAGGAGAGGAGAGAAAGGGGGAGGGGAAGAGAAGAGCAAGGAGAAAAGAGGACAGGACAGGAGATGAGACGACAGGACAGGACAGGACAGGACAGGAGAGGAGAGGAGAGGAGAGGAGAGGAGAGGAGAGGAGAGGAGAGGAGAGGACAGGACAGGACAGGACAGGACAGGACAGGACAGGACAGGACAGGACAGGAGATGAGACGACAGAACAGGACAGGAGAGGAGAGGGGAGGGGAGGGGAAATCAAGAAAATTCACTTGAATTGATATGTATCAAAAGTCTTGGGAAAGTTCACAGCAAATGTCCTTCGCAGCTAGTAAGATCAACTCTTCACCAGAGCTTAAGGGCTGCTGAGCTTTAGCAATGAGGTTTGTAAGTAAGTGTTCTCAGTGCAGATCTATTGGATATGTTGATGGCCCTCAGTTATTGCTTCTGTTATTTGTGCTCACTATTTAAATTTTCCTTGAGCTCCTTTGCTTGGTCTCTATGTGGTGAAGCTCTTTGGACTGATTCATGGCTTGCTGGGTAGCCAGTTGCCACGTATCACACACAGTGAAGTTGAAAAACGGGAACCATCCGTTGGAATGAACCTATGGATTAAGTAGAATGCTTGATGTTTTTAATGCATATTTTGTTAGTCAGTCTTAGCATCTTTTGCTGTCTCATTGAATCTTTCTCGCTTTTGCAAAGAAACTCTGTGGTGACATTTGTGTCTCATTCATCTGAGGTATTTTGAGGGGTATTTTGTGCTCTGTCACTGGGACAAGTGACAGCTCAGGAGGGAGGCACAGATGGAAGTGGTAAGTAAAATAATGAGCAGGTCACATGGGAACTGAAACAAATTGCAGCTTCCAATATGAAGACCGCCAGCAGGTTCCCCTGTGCAACTGAAGTACATCCGTTCATTTCCCACTCTGAAGCCTGTCAGCAGATACAGTCTAATTGTTTCTTGCCATCCACAGAGAGGGCTTTGATATGAGTTTGCAAATAATGGGTTTATTATAGTCTCTGCAGTCAAACCTGTTTGCTAACTTAATTCGTGTTCTCAGCTGCTCCACAGCACTTGCACCACTGTCTTCACTCCATCTCAGACCATCAGGCACTAGATTATCATAAGAAGTGCACAACTAGACCCCTCGCATGCGGGATGCCTGCTCCAGGCTTTCACACTCCTATGAGAATCCACCGCCGCCATCTGAGAAGTGGGGATCACAGTTGGGAATGCGGGTGTTGAGGAGTGACTGTAAATGCAGAGGAAGCTGCACGTACCCACCTGCCACCCAGCTGCTGCTGTGTGTTCTGGGCCCTCACGGTCAATGGTCTTGGACTCATCCATGGCCTGAGTTTGGGGTGCTCTAGAGTATTTAAATCGATATGTATTGGCATGAAGCAGATCAAAGATTGAGAAATAACAAGGAGGAAAAAGCAGGGAAGTTTCTCATAATATGACACAACATAAATGGGTATAATCACTATCCAAATCACAGTGATAGTTTTATCATTATGTCAAGCCTGATCAAATTTATATTTTCGGTATGAGTATCTATTTGTGCCAATTGCATTGCAATAAAACCGCAAAATGTACAAAAGTGTCATTATTTATTGCAAACATGTACTAATAAAAATTATAAACTAAAAAATTGAATTTCAAACTCATAGTTTACTATCTACACAAACAATTTCCCTGTATATTAATGTCATGTACAAAAATAAAATTTAAAAGCATAAATCTTTTTCTTATGACTGTTCTATTGAGAGCACTCAAAATGATGACTGGCATTTGACCTTCAATAAATTTTACCTTTTTTTAAAAAAACAAATTTTCTCTTATTTCCCTAACTACTTGTCTTAGTGAAGGTAAAGTGACTAAAAGAAGGCTAAAATAACAAGAAATGAAATACATAATCACAGTGCATTTACGTGTGACAGATTCTTGTCTTGTTTAATTCAGTGCATGTGACGGTGAAGAGTAGATGACGTCATCAAGGTCCTCCTCCCGTCAAGCATGCTGGGGATTGAGGCGCCCTGGGCTTACTGGTTTCACTGTCTCAGCTTTAGACATCAGGGTTTCACTGTCTCTGCTGTCATCAGGGTGAGGGAAGAAAGATGCTGAGCGTTGCCTGCCTCTTCTGTTTCTTTATCTCGCATAAGTCCTATGTCACTTATGCCAGGGAATCATTCACAAGGAGCAGGTCGCGAACCCTACCTAACTGCAAGTGTGTGGCTATGGGGACACCCAGAGACACTTGGTGAACATTAAATATTTGTGTCCCATGTGCCACAGCACAGATTTCTCAGAATGCCACGGTGCAGCCTTGAATTTATTGTAGTCCCTCTCCATTTCTTTATATTTTTCCAACTAAGTCCTCTCATATACTTGCTTCAATATTTCTAAAATGTACCTATCCTTTGCACAATTGCTTTAACTCTAGTAGACATAGACTCTACAGAGGAAAAACCAGCCATTTATTATATATACTCAATACTTTTCATACCGAAGGGAGGGGCATTTCCCTACACCAAACAATTCTATCACTCTGTGGTCACCACCTGCATTTGACTTCAATTATAACCTTCACTTTGTGGACTAAGAGCATACTCTGCAGGTTCATTAAAGCAAGGGATATGCACTTCAGAAACTGGTCACAGCAAGGGCTTTTAGCCACCAGTCACAACAATCACATACAAAACACGACTGTCACCTGTCCAGTCATATCAATAACATGCAAACCGTGCCTAGCATCTGTTGAAGAATCTTAGAAGATTTTGTGTTGAGAACCCAGGACAAACAATAAATACTTGAACAAAAGATGTTCCTATCACCCCTATGACAGAGGAAGCTATGAATTTTTAAGAGTTCTATGTCTGGAACTTGGGAAAGGGCCTAAAAATATATTTCTTAATATATCATAACTCTTGTGTAGTGTTCAATTTTATCAGAATCCAGCTGGGTATGCTATATATAACAGATCCTAGTCAGTGTTTCTAGATATCATTATAAAGATATGACTATGAGCTATCTTTGTACAGAGTTCTATTTTTATACATTTCCTAAAATTGGAACAGTCATCTCCTTGACATCAGGAGCTAAGCATGAGGGAAAAGAAAATGCTGGATGATTTTATATCAGCAATTAAGAGAGCTGGCCTGGAAGCATTGTACTTTATTTTCACTGCGATTTTCTCAAAACTGGTTGAGAAGGATCTGCACAACCTAAAACCATTAACTCTCCTGATTTCTATTTTATTTACTTTTATAAACTTTGCAATGTTGTTCTTACTTCAACAGATACTTACTACAAACATGATCGAGGTTTGCATCCTGCCATCAACATGCTCATCTTTTCATACCATGCTTTTTTCTGTCCAAATAATGTATTTTCCTCTTTATCTAAGACCAGAAAATGCTTCTTTAAGATATGGTTTAAATTTATCTATGCAATTGTCCCCAGATATCTACTCCATACCCATGTTAAGTTAAATCAACCCCACAGCACAGTGCTGGCTTCTCAATCCAGGGTTAATGTCTAATTTACTATAGCTATTGATTAGTCCACTTAACACTGTAGATGGTCAGCCTCTAAAGGCTTTGAGCTGATGTTGGTCATTATTGTATTTCTCCAGTTTAGCACAAATTATATACTTAATCTTAAGAATGAACTAAAAGTATGTGAACAAAATATAAAAACAAGATTTTGATACATAGACATCTAGTTATGATTTAAATTCCTCAAATTAGACACATTTGAATGAGACTTGAATTCAAAAACCTTGATTTAAGATAAATGCAGAGAAAAGCAGAGTACAAGACATTTAATTATGAGTGTGTGTGTGTGTGTGCGTGTGAGTGTGTAGGTGTGTGGGGGGGGTTGTCATTCTGATGCAAGATGTTGAAGTAAGGAATTCCTGAGTCAACAGGTGGCTTCCTGATGATAACATGAAAAGAGTCCCTGTGAAAGTTCTGTTGACCTGGAAGTTATTCTTGCATTCTCAACCTGGCCTTTATTCCTACAAATTCCCAATAAATTGGTAAGACATTTAAGACATTATAATGCATTCCATTCTGCTTATACAAATTTGAGAACCTCTGCCTTTGTTACTAAACTCTGACTGATAAAGTACATGTGCTTAGCAGTAAGCCACAAGGAAATGGAACACTGGTGTTTAGTATCTGACCCAGTGATCTTCGAAAGGAGTGAGGACCTGCTATCACCAGAAGTCAGGGCATTGTTGTTCCATTGTGTGCCAGGGCACACGAACAAATTCAGTGACTACCTGGAGTCTCCTGGAAAGAAAGACTTCTTGAAGTCAAGAACTCCATAAGCTATTTAGCTGTTGCAATATTTCCTCCTGAGAAGAATGAAGAAGGTACGACTTCCAGAGTGAGTGAATGGTTTCAACTGTATTTGAGAATTTAGGAAAGGAAAACCCAAGTTCCAGAAGCTTATTCAAGACACTATTCCAGGTCCAGAGAATTTTCGTCAGAACCATGAAAAGCTTGCATTCTCTTATCCAGTATAACTGTATGCCTAATAGCTATCAATCGGAGTATCAGTCAGGATAAGATACAATGGTGAATTAGGAGAAATTCATCCAGATCTAAAAAAGCACAGAAAAAAAGTAATTGAAAACACATTCCAATGCTTGTGAGCTGGAGGCTCTCTTTGCAGTCTGCAGGAGGTTCCAGTTTTTGTAGCAACTACCAACTGGAACAAAGTGGCTATGCTAGATAGAAAGAACAAGAAAAAACAAGAAAGAACAAGAAAGAGGTCTCATGCCATCAGTTGTATACACAATTCCTCTCCTATCTTACTGGATATAACAAGTACTGTGGTTTTACCCAGCCTCATGTGGGTCGTAAGAATAATCCTGCCACAAATCTAGAAAAGCCAAAAATGGAAATATTTGAGGAAAATGGTAACAATTAACAATATTTAGCAGGAAGCCAAATGCTACTGATTATTAAAACACTGGAAACATTCACAGCCTACCCAGGTGTCAAATAAGAAAATTAGTACATTTACTCAGAAACAATGCAATCTCAAAAATTAGAATGATTTGTGTTGATTTAATTGACTGCAATTCAGGAATTCCCAATGATGTCTTTTGTCCAGAAAAGTAACTTTTTTATTCCTTGGGTGCTGAGGTTATTTCTGATTTGCTCTAAGACCTAGATGAATGTCATCTATACAGGTTGTCTTAAGGCGACATCTATTTTTACTACTTAGCAGGACCACTAAGGGTCTAGTATGTGCATAGGCAGAGATGAATCTAAAGATGAACTAGGATCAAATTTACTCATTCTTAATTTACAGTTTTGCTAACATATAAACATGGAAATTAGAAAATATGCAGAATAAAATTTCTATGATATAACATAGGAGGAGGGATACTAAGAAGGTACTGGAATGACTTAATGATACATTAATGCCTCCTCTAATAATGAATCTTGGAGAGATTTCTTATCAAGTCACTGAGAAATTCATTGGTGAACAAAGCCACAGAACATTATCTGTTGTTCTTTGTAGTACAAAATAAAGGTTGAATAGATGTCTTTCCATTTTAATAAAGATGATGAGATGTCAGAATTTAGAGGTCAAATAGACACATTTAATGGCCAGAAGAAAAGCCATCATTTTTTTTTTCAAACTAGGTAACAGTAATAATCACAATTTATGGGCAATTGAGCATGGTGCAACAAAAAATGAAGTACTTATGCTAATCATTATAGTTATAATTATAGGCTATACTTGTAAAGTTCAGTCTTTGTAATTACAAATTTTATTACTACACTTCATACAAATATTATAATCATTAAAACTAGACATATTCAATAATATTAAACAGTGGTAAAATTGGAGCTCCTGAAGCCTCAAAATTAAATGCATCACACTATTACTTGGAAGTGACTTAGTGTTACAGACCTTAGCATTATCCTAGTGAGAAAAAAGTGCAGTATCTGCTAGGGTGGGGAAGATAAGTGTCCCCAGAGGTCCATACGCAAAGGTTTGACTCCCATGATCATGGAATTTATTCTAAATGTTGTGGACCATTAAAGGAGAGAGCCTACTGGAATTTCTTAGATTTTGAGGACATCCTTTTGGAGCACCTTGTGAGTCCCTGTCTTTTGAAGTAAATTGTGTGATGGTTTCTATATTTCTTCTTTCTGCCTTGAGATATGGCAATTTGTACAAAAATGTTCAGACATTTTTAGTTTTTGTTACTAATTATTTTTTCCTAAATTGAAGAACACAATAGGTTATCAAGTAGCAAAACTGATAGAATGTAATGTATGCACAATATTATTTTATTAAAGATCAAATCTAACTTCTTTCTGTGGAAATTCCTTTATAGAAGGTCACAAAACCTAAAAAATAATAAGTTTTAGTCTTCTTGAAAACTAGAACTTCAAATATGACCCGGAATATTGTATGTTGTGTATACAAATCAAGTAGATACACAAAATTTGCATTTGAAATTCAATTATGTAGGAAAACAAGCAGGGTTTGGGGCATACATTTTGCACATGAAGGTGACATAGAGGAGCAGCTGTACTCATGGACAGTTCAGTAGTACTGTCACCAGCACTCCCCACACTCTGGGTTCTGGTGCTGAGGCCATGAACACTGAAGCTACAAGATGTGGTGGGGAAGGCTGGGTATTTACTGGAAAGAACAAAAAGCCCTCACTAGGTGAGGTGGGCACAAGGATGCCAAGGAAGCACCTGGCTCCAGAAGTTTATGTCTAACTCTGGAGGGCAGACGAAGGGGCAGAATCTGTGTAGGAACGCAGAGGGCAGCTCTGCTGCTGGTCGTGGTCACCAGCTAGTTTTGACAGTCCTCCTCCACCTCCCATAGAATGCCACACCTGGCTGCTAGTTTACTTAATTTATTTAGTTTTTCCCAGGTCTAACTTTTGTTCCTTCACCTTCTGATCTCAATATTAAACAGTTTTTATAATCCTCTTCAGTTCTAGGTCATATTTTTTGTTATAGATCCTGAAACATCAGATCAGAGATTTTTTTCTTTAGCTCTGCACAAATTTCTATAAACACTTAATGCTCTACAATAAAACCCTTCTGCCAACAAAAATAGAATGTATTCTCTTCTCTGTAACTGAACTCTGAATCATATATTAAGTAGCTGAATGTTTAATACCAACTTCAGTAATCTCGACTCAGGAAAAAAGATGTATAGAATTAATGGTGTTATTAATTACAATAGATTTTAAAAGAACTATGGTCTAACCTTATATTGAACTTTAAAAAGTGCTGATGTTGCATTTTCTGTGTCTAACAAAAAGCCTAGCACAAGTAAAATAATGACATTCATGGGATAGAGCTAATGTTTTTTCAGTGCAGCCGCTGGACCAAGCAAGAAATCAGACACATAATGTGAGACAGAAATAATTATTCTTCTTATATAGATAAGAAATAAGAAGGTTAAAGAGCTTAAATGGTGCTCAGAAGTCACACAGGAAAACAATTAGACTTATTACAACAGATTTAACTTTTAAAGCCACGTCATCTTGTCTTGTATCACATAATTTTTCCCCTTTCCTATTATATGTCATTATTGCACTCAAAGATACAGAATAAAAAATTGCATTTTTAGTTTCTGTACAACAAAAGTGCTTTGTAAATAAAATCTTCATATTTAAAAAATGTGAGTGCTTAGAACAGAAACTGAAGAATTATGCTTTTCCTTTTAGTTTTCACTATCCAACTGTGTTGTATCCAACTCTGTTGCATCCACTTCCATCTTAAAACTATCCAATAAAAAAAAAACTATCCAATAAAACTGGACAAAAAAGAAAATAAATATCATATTGGTCAACTTTTAATCACCAGGACAAAATATTTTAGATACACAACTTAAGGAAGAAGAATTTATTTTTTTGTTATGGTGCCAGTGGTTTCAGTCCACAGTAGGAAGGCTGAAGGCAGAAACGTCCTGGTAGAGGGACATGGCAGAGAAAGGCTACTTCTCTCACAGTGGGTGGAAGTAGAAAATGGGTACATCTTTTAAAGGCAGGGCTCCAGGGACCCAGCTCCCTCAGCCAGGCCCCTCTTTATAGCAACACGCTCAACTATGAACACAGAAGTGTGCTGACCACAGATGAAGTTAGAGCTCGATGATTGCAGCACCTTCCAGAAACCGCTTTCTGAATGAGAAGTGGAGGAGTTTATTTATCAGCAATAAGAGCATAGTAAAAAATGTTTGAGTTCTTTTCCTTGCCAAAGTTGAAAAATTTTATGGGGAGGGGGCATCACACTTCAGAAAGTTTGCGTAAATCGGTACTTGGAAGATGGAGTAGAGCTTCAAGTCTTTGCCTGAGGCTTATAGACATAATTTACTCCTGTAGAGTCCTACCGATCAGTTTTCTTTTGCCCTCTACCTTCATGTTAGGGAAACTAAATAAAAGGATTTCTGCTTCAGAGACTGTTTTGACTTGTGTTTAGAGGTCCCCCCAAAGCCTCATGTAGTTTTTGATGGGTCTTGTTTGAAGGCAAATGAGTCTAGAGTGTGTGTTTAATTTGCAGTGCAGTGCTGGGACTAATGGCTCTGGGATTAAGGTGTGAGTGCTTCACCTGCCATGTATAATAGATACTGTGAAAGTGAAAGGGGAAGAAACTGCTCACAATGAAAGAACAACTGGGATGGGGGATGGGGTAAAAGACAAATGAAAGGAGAGAAAAGTTTATATATATATATATATAACATATAGTTTATATATATATAAGTAATTATACTACTAATCTCCATTAGTCTATCAAAAAGAAAGATTTGTGCTTTTATTGATCATTTTTTTCATGTCTATACCTTATAATCTAAACTACTTAGAAGATAACAATATACAATATATTGACCATTGTTAATCTATTATTATTTTGTTTTGAAATTTTGTATCATCATTTTTATTCTTTTTTCATTTTAAAATAAAAAATAATGTGACAGATAACTACTTCTACTTATGTTTCTACAGTAACTAGTATTTGAAAAAAAATGAAAGCACAAGTATTGCCTCTGCATCTGGGCTAGTTCTTCATGAACATCCTACTTTGTCTGAAATACTACATGAATAATGTGTAGTTGTATCACTCCATAGATTACTGCTAATTCAGAAAGAATCATGTGCTTTCTATTTCTCCATAAGGAGAATGAATATAGAGCACGGAGTTGTACAATAACAGTTTCAGAGAAGGAGAGAACACTAGCAGGCATCTAATTCAGACGCTCACCAAAACTGTTTCAGGTAAGACTCCCATCAATATTTAGTGAGTGTGCTGTTCTTTACTGGATTCTGTGGAGAAATGCAAAGGAAATAAACCATAGATAGTTTATTTCTCTAATATCTACATCTTTGAAAAATACGTAATTCATAATATTCATAGTTATGTTCTTGGTGCATTTTTAGAGTGTAATAAAAATGATTTGAAAACCATTTTAACATAAAATTATTAAAATACTTATCACTTAGAAGAATCAAAGAGTGTACCAAATGAAAATTCTGAAATACAAGTTAATATTTTAAAGTTCACTTCATGAAAATGAATACGGGCTTTATATGCATTCTAATGATTTTAATAACGTGTGCATTTGAATGAATCACATACTATGGATGAGGTCTTTCTACAGTACTTGTCATTCACAGAGACTTGGCCCTTTCTTGTGTATTTTAAATGAGTAGTATTACGGAGTAAATGGCAAGCATGTAGAATACATTTCAAAGTTTAAAGCTCGGTATGGGTGCATTCACTTGTAGTACCCACAAGCTGGGTTGCTGAGGCAGGAAGAATCCAGTTTCAACCTCAACCTGGACAACTTGGTAATTTAGTGAGACCTTTATATTAAAAAAATGATTTCAGGGTAGGGTTGGGCACATTGTTCAGCGTGAAGGCCTGGGTTCCATCACCAATAGTAAACTTTAAAAAAAAAATTCAAGTAACACATTTGCTATGGTTTGATCTGGAATGCCTCCAAACTCCTGGACACACAGAGTTTTTGGAGAGTCTAGTTCATGAGGGTGCGACAGACATCAGGAGAATCACCCACTAAGACGAGTGTGCTGTTAGGAGCGGCCTGGTTTGGGAGGGACTGGCCCCCTGGACGGGTCTATCTCTCTTCCCTGGGGCTCTGTCAGTCTTTTTGCCTTGGCTCTGATGTTTTCACTTGGAGCCAGCCAAACATGGATCGACTCCTCTGAAACTGTAAGCTAAACTGAACATCTCCTGTAAGTTTCGGATGTCAGGTTTTCATCTCAGAGATAGCAAAGCTGGTGAACACACCATTGTCTATAAGTCACTCAACATCTGGAACTTTAATAGAGAAGCTCAGACCAGACAGCTGATGTGACTATAAACATATCAGAAGTGAATGAGAAAAACTGACCAGAATTCAGGAGTTGGCCTTGGTGGGAAGGTATCAGATTTATTGACAGCCAGGCCTGAAGAAGATATATAGGTTAGCTCCTCAAAGGGCTTTTATGAGGAGGCAAAAGGAGCCAGACTGATCAGGAAGATGACATATGGTGAGGTATATCTAGGGGTGTGTGTGCCTCTTTCGTTCCTCTTGGACATGAATAGTGCAAGGGAATTAGAGCTCCCACAGTGCATTAACTAAATCCAAGGACAGGTGCTACCAAGGCATTCCGCTGTTCTGGGTTCTGTGACTCCAAAGAAAGATTTAACATCTCAGTCATGGAGATGGGGCTCCTCACAGTGAAAAGGATCAAGGTAGTGTAGCAGGGAAAAATGCAACAGGAGCAAAGGAGTTTCAAAGATTCCCTGCTGTAATGTATCCGAGGGTTGATGTCTGAAGGATGGTTTTACAGGATGGGACAATGCTGCCCGTTCCTCCTTCTGCTGCACACTATGAATGTGCCTCCTTTAAACACTCAGGTTAGAGAACAGCAACCTCTCCAACAAAGGTGGTTCCTCCTTTATGGACAGTCACCTAGAGTAAGGACTTTATAATCCTAAGAATTAAGTGATTTGCCAAATTCAGCTTTTGCGTTAATTTAGGTCTGTTTTCTCTCATTTGTGCACTGCAAGAAATTTCAGTAATGATACCACCGTGGATCTGTGTATTCTGCTTTTTATTATTTCACTCAGCAACTTGCATTAATCACCTTCTCTGTGCCAGATGCGTTAGAATAGCCACTTGCTCCCTGGAATTTCCTATGTGAGCAAATTAAGCTTACATCCTTGTTGGTTTTCATTCATTTGTAGTAATAAAGATTGTTTTAACATTTATGCAGTATTTTAGATTCATAAGCAACACTTGTATTGGGAAGCTGCTTCCTGACACTAGGAAGAATGACCTTCATTCACTCATTGGTCGATTGTGTTTTTGATGAATGGATTCAGGCAAGCAAGGGAGGTAGCCATGCAGAAGTACAGGCAGAGGTTACTGTACAGACAAGAGAGATTCCACCTTTAAGAGAAAAAACAGGTGTGCCATGTAGGCATCTGCTCCATGGGGAGTTTGAGCATCTTTTTATATATGGGAAAGTTGCTCCCTAAGTTCAAGTAATTATGATGATCATCACTGCGTGATCTCTGTGATGTTCATGCTTATTGACAGGTTTCTCAGAGATTGCTTTGGGATGACAATACCTTAGAAATGTTTCCTTGTTTATCTTTAGATGCTCACCCTTTCCTCAAGGGCCTTATACATGTAAGAAACATATGAAAGAAATTTAGGCAAGAAAAGTGCTACCCTAAATCAGGTTTCTGTCCAAGGTTGGAAGGTCTTTTAGAAAATGTCCCCCTTCTGATATCACTGAGCCATAGGCCTTGGCAACTAGAATTACATTATGCCTTCTTCTGGAAATAGACCTAACACATGGTTACAAATGCATTATACACTGAGGTCTTTGTTTCTTCGGTTAGCTACAACTGGTAAGGGATCCTACTTAGGGTTCCCTCTGTTACACAGGTTTCCTAATATCCTAATAACTATCTTATGAGTTCATTTCTTGTAGAATCATTGGCCCAATCCCTCATGCTCAATGGTAGAGCTGTCTTTAGATGAGCACTTCTTGTCCATGTAGCCTGCTCGTAATGCAGTGGCAACACAGCTGTCAGTGATTTTTATGCCATGAATTCTGCTCCCAAGTCACACCTCTTATAGTCTAGGCTTCACAAAACTTCTATTGTCAAGCGTTAAATCAAGACTTACAATACAGGAGTAACAGCAAAAATAATGACATTTAAAGATGGTCCACACAAAATGATGAAAACATTCAGGTGCCAAAATTTGAAAAATTTTCTTGATTCTACAAGTGCTATAAGGATGTCTGACACACATGCAGTGGACTGAATTATGAAAATTCATATTAGACACAAACAGCTCTGTTCATTGTTCATTGTAAGTGGATACATTATTCATCTATTGTGTCTGTGCTCCTACTGGTCATTCAGAAATAAGTCTCCAGTTTGTCTTTTACATAGATGTGTACCTCTCCTCCAAAAGCACCCACATGGGTCTTTACAAACACTTTAATTTATGTTATCATTTAAAGTATTGATGCCAAAATGTTACTTATTTATATTTAATTGCATACTATTGCTATTATTTTATAATACACTACCTCTGTCACACATTGCAATGGAAGTACTAAATGCATCCATCTGCATGGTGATCTTACCTGGGTCTTAATTTTGGGTAAAGGCTTTAATTATGAGCATCCAAAAAAAACATGCTGGAGCTTACTTTCTGGCCAGGTCTTATTTCAAGGACATATGGTATGTCACAGGGGTCGTAGGCCAGCGGGGGCCTGACTTTGGGGACCCCCAATGTTACCAGCCACTATGTCTATACATTTGCTTGCCACTGACCAAGTCAAATGCAGTTATTTATTTGGGAAAAGCAGCAAAAGGATTTATTCAAAGACAGCCATGAGGATATGGAGGGGCTCCAACACCAAAAATCAACGTCTCACTATGAAAAGGTATCATAGGGTCATTTATAGCAAGGGACAGTGAGGGCAGGACTGCAGTGAGATAGTACATAGCTCACCTTGCTGGGCATGAACAGCTCCTTCATTTGCCCATGGAAACAAAATGCCTGTGACAGAGAGGGCTCTGAGTCTTGTCTGCTGTGTCTACTGTGCGTGTCCTGTCCTGGAACTCGCTCTGCTGTAATTGAATGCATCAGACCCAGCCCATCTGCTTGAATATTTGAGTTCCAAGTGAAGAAAGATTATTACAGACCATGCAGGAGGATTGGGCATGCAGGTGTCCTTGTTTGCGATTTGGGAATTTCCAAGGCCAGCTTTTCTTATTGCTGCCTCCAGGCCTTGGCACAAAGGTCAGTATAGGACCTGGGATGTTGCCCAAATTCGAGTGAATGGGGGGAAGAGGCCCACAGCTCCAATTGGTAGCTGTGCTATCAATAATACACTGGTCTCTAAAGGGTGCGATCTAACTTTGTTGGTTTTTTTTTTTGGTACCGGAGATCCAACTCACGACCTCGCACCTGCCAGGCAAGTGCTTAAGCCACTGAGCTAAATCCCCAGCCCTGTGATCTACCTTTTAAAGTTCTATTCCACTGTGCTGGTTATACCAACAGACCAGACCTGACCACTTTCTCCCAAAAATAAACCAGAAAAAGGTAGTTTTTTATTCTTCTTTCCCTCCCTCTGTCCCTTAGGCTGGGGAACTCAAGAAACTCTTCTCATACTGCCAGGAAATTGCTCCTCTTTTATCACCAGGGAGGAGTGTGCTTGGCCTCTGTGGTTCCCTTCCAGTCACAGGAGCCCCATCGGTCTGTTTCAAGTTTATCTCTCCTTTTCTTCTCTTTCTCCTTTTGGTCATTTGTGGCAGATACAAGTTGATAAAGAATAGGCAGCCAGCCTGTTATTAATCCAGAAGCAGAACAGATCATTCAGGTACTACATGTGCAACCTGGAGTTCAGCAGGCTTTTTTTTTACCTTGTCCATGATGCTTTGCTCATTTTTTTCACTCTTTGGGGCTAAAATGGCTGTTGGTAACTTGCTATCATGACTGGAAAGCCTCCTACCCTGGTTTACCCCTTTAGTGTGAGAAGTCTCATGTGCTTTTCCCCTAGGTGTCCATTTCTCTCTCAGGATGCTATTTTAGTCAGGGTAGCCGTCTTGTCCCATCACGTGACTGGCTTCCATCTTGCCTCGATATGGAACTGGCTGCCCATTTTAGATGAGCCACTAAGATTTCACCACATGGATTTCCTTATTTCTTCTAACAAAATGCAAGTAATTTAGAAACATAGGCCTGGTGGCCTGAGCAGAACAAAAGAATAGCCAGTAAAGTTTAATGCAAATGACCATGAGTAATTCTCAGGATTTTTAAGGTAAATTTTCCTTTTTTTTTTTTTTCTAAAAAGAGGTTTTCATCTCTATTACATTAAACAAAATACCAAAGATTTTAATGTTGAGGTAAATGCAAGAGCTATTGTTTCTGAAGTAGTTCCACCCTGCTATTTAAGAGCCATCAGATGGCTCAAGATGCCAAAGTGAGTCTGGAGATATTGCTTTTCAAGTGGCTCTGTGAAGTCATGGCAGGGGCTGGAGACCAGGGATCTCTCACGGCACCACTGTCCAGTTGTTTGGGTTCTTGTCCTTACCCTGGGGAGTAACGCAAGGGTGGGGCAAGACTTACTCAAAACCAAAGATTCCCCAAGTGGAAAATGGGGAAGTCAGGCTGTGAAGAATGAAGGCGTTAGAAATGAAAGTAGCGTGAATTAGAGGTTCATTCGTAAGGTGGCGAAGGTGGAGATTCCGCTGCTGTGCAGCAAGCACGGCAGGGAAAGTTCAGATGAACCTCTCAACAAGGTGCCCTGCTCTGGCCATACTTACAGGGGTTCTAAACCAGTAAGGCTCTTAATCTGCATTTTTTAAGGGTTTTTTTAAGGGATCTTCACTGATTGGCATGTTCTACATTAATCGGCATCTGAGCCATTGTTGTTAAGATTCATGGAGTTTTAGGGTTCTCCAGTGTACTCAGGCAGCTCCTTAAGAATTACCATTTCACACCTGTAGAGGTTTCACAAAGGGTAACAGTCCAGAGGATTTCCAGTGAGGCCTCAAAGCTGGTCTCAAAGAATAAACGTTCTACATCTGCAAGATTTCACAGGAGGCAATTTTTAGTAAACAGACGGTCATTTCCATAACCAACTGCCATATCAGCCACTTGGTGTCCCTGCACTCCCTGCCTACCTCCCTTGGTCGCTGTTCCTACTGCTCTGTCCTGTTAAGGAAGTCCTGATCTCTTAGGAGTTTCAAAGACTAGGTAGAGCCATCAAGTGGCTCAGCACTCCTCTCCCTAACAAGTTAGTGGCCCCCACATGGACCTCAGTTGGGCTTTCTTCTGTGATTCTATGCAAGACTCCAGTGTCATCCTAGCTTCAGGCAGAGACATCTATCTAATACATATAGGAGTTTCACAAGGAACACTCTGTGGGCTCAGATCAGGCCTTAGCCTTCTGCATGTGTTGCCATCATAGGGACCTGAGACTAGTTGTCTACAAAAAGCCCTCAGGAGGGATTTTGTCTGTGCTTCTATGAAACATGACATTATCCTTTTAACTTCGGATGAAGAGATTTCCCTAGCAATCACAACTCTCACAAGGGATGCTTTGTGGCCTCAGATCGGGTCTCTTCTTTCTGCATGGAATGCCATCTTAACAGTGCGAGACCTAGTTGTCTCTCTCTATAGGACCCAAGATGAGCTATGAGGAACCTGATGAACCATGCCCTGGCGTCCAATGACTTTGGCGCTAGGCCATATACTGATCAGTAGGAAAAGTTTGGCCCTGCCAGTTTAAGAAAAGGAACAGTTTTTGTACATTCTCTATTTTGCCATTTGTGCTTTTCTATGTGATGTGACAGATAATGAATCTGTCAAAAGTTTTTCTAATGAAGTGATTATGAAAGTGAAATCTGATTGCCTAGATTCAAGGCTTTTGTCCATTATATTGTCACTTTAATTGCTGGGGACCAAAAATTTATAAATTGAGTCTAGGGGATGTCTAAGCCTGTCCTTGTCCTGAACCTTGAGGCTGATGGGAATGCAGAAGCTCTCTTCTTTTTTCTGATCACAGTTGTCATCTCTAGGGATGATGACTGCCATGCTAACAGGGCAAGATAAGAACTTCTGAAGATGGGGCTGGAGATTTAGCTCAGTGGCATAAGCACATACCTTGCAAGCACTAGAAGCACTAGTTCATGAGTTCTATTCCCGGCACAAAAAAAAAAAAAAAAAAAAAAAAAAAAAACCAAACAAAAAAAAAACTGTTGAAGATGATAAGTCACCTCAAGAAACTATAGTTTTCTTACTGCATGTGTCCCCTTATCCTTGCAAGAATGCCTTGTTCTTATCAGCCCACTGTATTTGTCACCACCACTGTTCCTGGAAACACCCACTGCCTACCACCCATTGTCCTTGACTCATATGTAATAAATCAATAGCAAAGTTCTGGGTTCTGGGTGACCTTTTGTTCCCCAAGAACAACTGATCACTCTAGATCCCTGCTGCACACCTATTTCATCTCTTGCTCTTTTCTTCCTTCCATGTGCTGTAACTTGGGGCAGCAGATTAGGGGCTCACTGCTGGGGTCCCTGATAATGGGTACAGTGGAAAGGGTCTCCAACATTTAATATCAAATGTTTATAACATAGCATACAGGACAACTGTTTGATGATCTATTGCATTAAAGTATGTGAAGTCTTTACCTCACTAGTGAGCTAAAACACAAACTACTCTTACGTGATATAAAATGCAAGATGCTTGGTCTTTATCCTTGGTTCGTACCTCTTACAGAATCTTTGGAACTCACTGGGTGATTGAAGTACTGTCTGTTATTCTTGATGAGCCCTTTTCTACCCATGATGATTTTATGCTTACAGTGTATCTAAGGAGGGGCCTGTCAACAGCTTTAGGTTGGAGTCTGACCACCAGGAAGGCTGAGTGATTCTAGAGGGTCAGAACTTTCAGCCCCACCCACCAACCCTGGAAAGAGCAGGTAGGATGGGAGTTAAACTATGAAAGCTTGAAAGATCAGCTATGATAAACTCTCTCTCACAGAATACGTGGAGGTGTTAGAAGGGTGGTGACTCCAGGTATGCAGTGGAAACCAGTTGTGAAAGTGCTGTGCCTTTACCCATACACCTTTATGCGTCTTTTCCTGTGATCTCTTCCATATCATGTGTATCCCTTTTGTAATATCTTTTGCAATAAACAAGTGAAGAATTGCAATGCTTCTCTGGGTTTTGTGAGCTTCTCTAGAAAACACATCCAATCCAAGCAGGCTGCGTAGGACTCCTG
The DNA here is from genome assembly GCA_004027455.1 of Hydrochoerus hydrochaeris. Lineage (NCBI taxonomy): Eukaryota > Metazoa > Chordata > Mammalia > Rodentia > Hydrochaeridae > Hydrochoerus > Hydrochoerus hydrochaeris. The sequence goes on along the minus strand of PVLA01001410.1, from coordinate 110,176 downwards.
ACTTACAGCTGGTCCCTGGGATGCACAGATAACAACCTGGGCCTGGCACTGGTGTCTGGGTGTGGGCAGTCTCCTGTGACCAAGCCCGTAATCAGAGTGAAATGGTGCTGTCTCAAGATAGACAGTATCAGAAATGAATTGAACTATAAGACATGTAGTTGTTGTCCAGTGGATTAGAGAATCCTGTGGTGGAGAAGAAATTCCATGTATCTGACACAGATGTGTTCTATGTTGTACAAATATAGTAAAAGAAAAGTCATGTGTTTAGCCAGATCTTTTAACATGCTCTCTAACACTTACTTTACTTTCTCAATTTGGAGAATGCTGCTGATTCTTAAAGACCACACTTGTTTATTTCTGTCTTCATGAGGTCTTTGCTGAATCTCACCAGGAAATGTGCTACTTTACATACATGAATATTGCCACTTTTATCTCTTACTGAAACTATTTTTTAAAATCTAGTTTCCCCACTAGACTATGAATTTCTCTGAGAGAAGCAATTTTTCCAGAATCACTTGTTTTCTAAAGGTGTTTGTGGGCTTTGGTGTTTTAAAGAACAAAGTTTGTATTTGTTAAGTTAATATATGGATGAATATCAAATAAAGTGAACTTCATAATATTATAATGTTAATTCACAGTTTTTTTAAAAAAATTCTCTTTAAATAAAATAATAAACTGAACACAGCAAGGGGTACATTTTAATGGAAAACCTGCTTGCACTTCAACATTTGTTAAAACACTTTCCCACACTTATCAATCTCAGTTTTCAATCAGAGAGCAGCAATTTCATTTCTAAACTGTGAAGCCGCTATTACTCTATCAATCCAGGTACACTGTGCCCTGAAAGGCCTTCCTGTGTGGGAAGCCTTTTGTGTTCTTCTTCACTCAACAGCTTGCATCTGGTGCCCTCGGCTCCTGGCTGGCTCAATCCTGGCTACATCAACATTCCCAGCCTTCCTTCCAGTTGAATGCGTCAGCACTTGCAAGGTTAATCAGAACAGGGAACCACCCACGACAGCGGTTGCTTCTGCCAGCCTTGTTCTTGGCTCTACCTGATGCAACCTGAAAATAAAAATCACAAGCTCAAAAGTGGTAGCTTCATTTCTTTCTCTATTATCATAACTTTTCATGTCCAAAGAAAGTGCTACCCAAGTGTCGGATATAGTGAACTGCTTCCGCTTCTCCCCGCAGAACTCAGTTTCTGACTTTCTTCTGGCTCATCCTGTGGCCAGTTAATGGTTTCATTTTTGTAGTGGCGACATTGCTATTTCACTACACTGGAGGGTGGAAAAATAAGATTTATACAAACTGAAATATAATATGTGGGGTGATATAGTAAAGTTGTAATTATAATAGTTCTAATTTATGATCACCTGCAGTATGCCACGTTGTCATGTATGTCAGTAATTCTATCTAACTGCAAAGTTATTTTTTGACAGCTGAAAATCAGAGCTTCAAAGAAATTCAGAAGATTTCCCAAGGCATGTAACTAAAGTAAAGGCAAGATGTACATCCCAATCAATTTGACTTCTATTTCCATAATTTCCCCTTTATTTTACTCTTTATAATATCAAGACTTTAGCTAGAAAAAGCCAGTTCAATGAGACACTGTAAGAGAAACTCAAACCAAAGGAATCAGAGTATAGATACATTCTCCTAAAGAGTTACAGCTTCTTGAATATTTCAACTTTTAATACATTAAGATATTTGAGAAAGGTTCATCTTAAAACTTTATAGGAAAGATTGTTATTATTTATGACAGTCATATTTCCTTTTGCTAATAAAACTCACTTCTAATCACTTTATATGCTATGTGTTCTATGGGGATAGCCAACATAATATGGACTTTGACTTCTAGAAGTGTTCTTATTATAAAAGGTCACTTTTTTCTGTGTATCCTGACTACCCTGGTTATCAAAACCACCCAAACCAATCATCTCCACATGCTTTTCCTTTTTCTTGTCTGAATTACACTATATAAATTATTTTCAGCTTTCTTGCTGAGTCTGTTTTTGCTTAATAGTTGTTCTAATTTGTTCCCTAAACTTAACATAAATTTTCTGAAGTTTTACAAAAGGGGTTGACTAGGGCATCAGGATGTTTTGAATATGAAAAGAAATTGTCTCAATTCTCAAATTACTGTCAAATAACTTATAAACAATCTGCATTAATAAAAGTTTATTTTTGTCAAGTGGAATTCAAGTGTTCTTCACATTTTCAAAGAGGATAACAATGGGCCTAGGAAAACCTCCCATCTGCCGTTGGCTGTATTGTCAGTTTTAGCCTTTGATGGAGTGTGAGCCACGCAGGACCAGGGAGTGGCACGCCCTTACCTTCAGCTGGGAGATGAACTGATTGGTCAGGGTACGTCAGTGACTTGTTTCCCTGAAGCTCCATCTCAGCACAGCAACTGCACCCCATCTCTAGAGAACTATGATTAGGATTGTGTTCTTGTCCCCGTTTTCCTGCCTCATCTTCATTCCTGGACTGTTAATTGGCACTGGGTCTTCATTACTAACTATACTCCCTTAACTCCTTTTATTTTAGTCTATTTTTAGAATCCAATATGGTAATATTTGGTTTTTAAAACTATACTTTTATTTCAAAACCATATTTACTTATTGTAATATTTCTAAAGAATAGGAATATTTTGATTCAAAAGTGAGTATCTTCACCCAATCTATCTCAAAAATATTCCTATATGTGACAAAACAATTCTTTCCACTCATCTCATCTGTCACTTGTGAATGATGAATGCATGCCTGTGTGCGCCTGTATGTATGTGTCTGTGGTGAATACACATAAACAAACATGTTCCGTGTAAATATGACATTGATCGATTCCTTTGTCCTTGCCATATATCAAGAAGCATATTATGTGCTAAACCAAAGCGAATCAGGTTACAGGTGATACAATTTTATAGTGAGTTCAAATACTGACCCACCTTACATGAGCTATGGAACTCTTGGAAAATTATTTTTCTATCTTACACGTCATATTTCTTACCTATAAAATAAGGACAATAACCTTCCTCCTCCTAAGGCTACAGTGAAATTAAAATGAAATATACACACAAAACATTTGGAATGAAGCCTGCTTGTCAGTAAGCATTAGCTATTATGACTTTTACCTCACTTAACTTAGTTGAGTAGAATCCCCTAAAAGAGGTAATTGTTATTGTGCCACTTTTGCTGATGAAAAAAATTGAAGCTTGGAAAGTTTAAAAAAATGTCTCAAGGTTGCACATAAATTATATAAAAGCAGAACAGCCTTGGGACTCTGACTAAAACCTATACTTTAATTTCTATACTATTTAAATTCCATTGTAGGGTGCTTCACCATGCCCCAAACCACTAAGTAAATTACAGTATTCTGCTTCTTAATACTTTCACTTAAAATATAAAAATCAACTAATTTACACTGACCATTAATTATGTACTAAGTGCTTTGCATGTGATCTTATTAAGACATAATTTTAGAAATGAAGAAAATGAGATGTGGGTTTGATAGGTTAAGTACTTTTGTTACCATCACGCAGTAAATAAGAACCTCTGAAAGAGCTGAAAATGCATGCACTTAAGCTCTTTGATTTGCTTCCACCATGTGTTGGACATATTTCTATTAGACAAATGAATCTACCAAATGCTGCTTCGTTGATTCAGAATGTATGAATGTGTTTTGATTTATTTAACACACTTCCATAGAAATTACCTACAGTGATCTTGTAATTAAAAACAATGGTATACTAATTACTTAGGTTTTATTTCTTTGAAATTTTACTTAAGTATTTCTGTAGAATAACCCTCTTCAAAAAGAAATGTTAGAGCTAACAAAGTCATAGATTTAAGTGATTTTTGTCTTACAGAATTGTACCAATTTTACCAGACATCCGTATTATGTGATTGGCTCAAGGATATTTTAACATATAAATAGTACCTCTCATTATTTTCAGGTGGAGCAGCCCAGATATGGAGTATAAATCAGATTTGTGGAATATGTAGGAAGAACATTCTCAGGAGAAAAAACTGAGGGAGCACCTTAGAGCAAGCTGAGCAGCTCAGCAAGGATGAGGCCTCTGTTGGAGTGAAGCTTCTGTCTACTCCAAAGAGGAACCCTGAGTCTTGCATGGGACTCAGCTACTGGCTGCAAACTGCAAGCCCAGCAGATGGGAAGAAGACCCAGAAAGTTATCTCCAGGCACAGTTATTTTTTGGAGAATGAATCAGCTCTAAATCTTGGTACCTAAAACTCTGCGCAGGTAGAGAATAGTAACATTGAGTAGTAAAGAAGAACCAGGAATTCACCAATAGAACCCGCTGTAGTTTACATTTCACAATGCTCAGACCTACATAGATTTGAACATTAAATTTTACTGTAACCAGGCACAGCTTTGTTGGGATTTCGGTGACAATAATTTCTAAGAAAATTTACAGGAGTTGGGTTACTATAACTTCTGGTGTTATCTTTGTTCCAGGAACTGTAACTTCCAAAATTCATTTTAAATAACTTACTCTTTTGGTTCATAGTTTTGTGTTCTTGATGGCGTATGTGGCAATTGTCCATACCGTCAATGGAAAGTCAGTGGAAATAAAACCCATGTTACAATATCATTGTCAATCCCTCATTTCTCTTGTCCATTTGCAGTTCAGATTTAGCCAGGGAACAGCAAAGATAAGTGAAAAGAACATCAGAATTACAAACATTCTTACACACCTACATTTCATAAAGCAGCCCACCTCTCCTAATAAATTATCCTTCCTTGCTAGTCTACTGGAGCAAGGGACTCAGTGAAACCAGGGAGAGTAACAGCATTAAGTTTTTTTTGTTTTGTTTTGTTTTTTTTATCAGTACTGGGGATCAAACTCATGACTGTGCACTTGCAAGGCAAGTGCTTATGCTGCTGAGCTAAATCTCCAGCCCAGCATTAAGTTTTTGACACTCTTACTTATTTTCCAGTGAAAATGCCTAGTATTCAGGATTTGAGACTAGTTACAAAGACTTACAGGGACAAACAACACAAATCTTAGTTATTTTTTTCACTACTGATACATAATTCCTGTCATCCAGAGTTACAGGAGGAAAGGTTTATTTATCTCACAGTTTCAGAGGTTTCAGTTTATAATCAGCCGGTTCCACGGCAGGGTAGTATGGCATACAGGCATTGCAGAAGAGAAGCAATTCATGGCAGGCAGGAGGTAGCAAAGCAAGCAAAGGATCAAACAGCCAAACTCAGCAGCTTCTTCCTATCCCTTTTTTATATTTTATCTAAGCTACCAGGATTAGGGCTGTGGCAAAACAATCAGTGAATTGATTTAGTAGACACATGACCTTCATCTCAGTATCACACACTCCAGATTCAACCACCTCTGAAAAAGCCCCACATATGACCATATGAGGTTTTGGGGGGACATCTAGACATAAGTCATAATATTCCACTCTTTTCCCCCACCCCAAAGATTCATCTTTTCATGCAAAAGGCAGTTCAGCCATATCTAAGAGTTTCCAAAGTCCTAATAGTTTCAGCATTTCTGTACAGTCCAAGTTCAATGTCTTCTCCAAGATTTAAAAGAAACTCTTAGTTGTGAGCCCTTGTACAGATGAAATGCAAGTTAAGCACTTCCAAATTCAATGCCATAAGATAGACATTACAATTTCAAAAGATACAAATAGAGGGCTACAAAGGAATAGGAACAAAGCACCAATAGAACCCATCCAAAATCCATAAGGACAAACACTGACTCTTGAACTTCCAGGTCCTGAATCTGAGGCAATCTGTGGCAAGATATGAAATCCAAAGAGCCTGAGTGATGGCCCTGATGGTGATTGTAGGAGCCATGGCTTCTCTCAGCTCTGTTGTCATGTTACAGCTTTCCTCAAATGATCCACATTCCTGTATTCTGCAACTACTGGGGTCTACAATACACCTTTGTATTCACACACAAAATATTGCCTGGCCTCTGAGGCATTCTTTTGAAATCTGGGTGGAAGCCTTTCTGACTCCACAACTCTTACAAACTGCATGTACTTATAATGAATACCACAAGGATGGTGTCAAGATCTGCCACCAGCTGGAGCAGTGGCCAGACTTTCTTCACTCTTTACCCTTGGGGTTGAGAGCCTAAGAGCTAAACCATTGAGAATATCTTCTCTAGGCCATGGCTATTCTGGAACATGGTGCTCTGTTGCTCTCTTCGAAAATCAGCTCTTTGTAACTCTGAGATTGCACAAGCTGGAGTCCTATTGGTTCTTGTGATGTCCTCTGGTCATCTTTTCTGTTGTCTTCTGAAATATTTGGCTTTTTCTCTAGTCTTTTTAGCAATCAGTTTCTCCTCTGTTCTATCTTTGCAGATCACAACTTTACTGAAGCTTCATTTCTAGTGAAGATCACAATGCTTTGAATCACTCTGTTGGGCTCTTTGCTCTTGATTGTTAAAATAAATCTATCTAAAACCCCAACAGTAACCATGTCAACACCCACCATTAGATGGTCTTGAAATTTCTTCTGAAAGATTTATTAGTCTTAATATCAGTCTCAAGGAAAGTCTCAGGACAGGAGCAAAATGCAGACAAACTTTTACCAAGGTATAGCACACAACATCTGGAGTCCAAAAACCAATATGGTCCTTTTTCTTAACAGAAAACTTTTGAGCCTGCTCTTTACCAGAAACAATTTTATCAGCATTCTCATCTTCTGATCACTGACCAAAATCTTCCATCAAGTACAGCCTAAGGCTTTTCAGAGCTGCTGTTTGCAACTATTGTCTCTGAACCTTTCTGTTCTCTTCCTACAAGCCAGTCCAAAAGGTTCATAAACCACACTTCAGGTATCATCACAGTAATGATGCCACTTCTCTGGTACTAAATTCTTTTTTTATTACTTTTCTTATTAGTGAGGCAAAATACCTGATGCTCAAAGTTGAAGGAGGAAAGATTTATTTAGCTCACAGCTTGTAAAACTTTCAGTCTGTAAACAGCTGACTTCAAGACAGCATGGCATGAGAGACAGGCATCACAAAGGAGACGCAGTTCATGGCAGGTAGAAGGCAATAAGCAAGAGAATCAACAGCCAACTTCAGTAGCTTCTTTCTGGTCTTTTAAAATATTCTGTCCAGACTACCAGAATTAGGGTGGTGCTAAACCAATCAGCAGACTGATTTAGCAATCATACAGTCAACCCCAGCATCACACACTCTAGATACAATCACCTCTGAAAAATACAGATCTATGAACAAATGAGATTTTGAGGAGGCATCTAGAGATAGGCCATAATCCCCCAAGTGGTATACTACCAGAAATGGTAAGCAAGGCCAATCTTACTGGTCTTTAAACCTATGAGAAATAGCACCATAGAGTGGCCATTAATTTGAAATGTATACTGTTCTCTAAAAAGTACTACCTTGTTTTTATGGACCATTGTCTTTAATATGATGCCTCAACTTTCAAGGATCTAGCCATCACTCTAACAGCCTGACAACTGTAGAGTACTTCAATACGTGCTGAGACTTATGAATCCCACAGCAACCTATCTCTCATTGCCTGTACTTCTTTGCTGTATTATCATCACTTAGTTCACGAGGATATTATGTGATTTTTCATATCAGCCCTGAAGTAGTGCTCCTGGGACATGATAGGCAGGAAAGACATATGCTCTCCATATAGTCAACCCTTGCCAGCTCAACACTGGGAAGTCTTTTCCAGAGTGGAAGAAATCCAGTGTAATTCACCTAGCACCAAACAATGAGCTGTCTCTTTGAAGACTAGTACTATATTGCAGGAACGGCATTGATTTCTGTTTCAGGTGGATTAAATATTCAGTGGTGGACATTTCAAAACCAACAAGAGGGTGCCATGTCATTGGTCCAATTTAGAGCTTCTACCTCAACAACTGTGTCCACTTGCTTTTGAATCTGTTCGACATACATTTTGATGGCTAAGAGCAAGAATCGGCTGACACAGGCTTCGCACACCTCCCTGCCTACTTTACTGTTTAGAAATCTTTCAGCAGGGGGCCCTTGCTGTGTGGAATTACATGATCCTCACATCTTTTGTGCATGTCACAAATCAACTACAAGCTTCTTTCTCAAACTTGTTTCATAATATTAGGTGTTACAGTTTCTGTCCAACCATTCTATTGTGTATGAATGTAGATATTTTCTTAACTCAAACCACAAATTTGACTCCACAGAGTAGAAGATGTTATCAACATTTCTATCCACTGGATTTATTTTAGACATCCACATACAAGGATGTAATGCAGGAGCAGAATATTTTCATCTTGCAGTTGTATGTTGGTCTGAAAAGTGATTTCTGTCCTTTATAAAATCACATGTGCTCTGTCAAAGAACAATTTCTATTTCTTGGCCTTATGTTTTCCAAATAATCTGTCCCTAGAGTAATGTGAATTTAAACTGTGGAGATATTTCCTGCATATAAAGTGTGCGTGTCCTCAGTTGGTTATAAGCAACTCCTCAGCAGGTCTCAGGAGGGAATTGAAAGGCTGGAGTCAGTGAAATGTGAGATGTTCATGTAAATATCTGACTCACTTCCTCATGAAACTTGTCCTGATCCTAGGATTCACCTGATTCTAATCAGAGACTTTCCAATAGATTCTGAATGGACCCAGCTGACCTCATGATATGGTGGTTCTGGCTGGCTCTAGAGCAGGATTTTGGTAATATGTCTCTGTGACCACTGCATGTGATAGATTCTCTTTGCCAGGCTATGAAAGTAAAACCAAATGTGGCTTGATAGTACCACAAAGATGTTAATTATATTATGACATCATGCTATTTGGAACACAATGAAATTGTGGGAATTGAGACAAATTTATATTAAAGATAACATAAAACACCAATACTGGGGCATGACCTGCGAGTTTGTCTCCTTCACAGTGTCTACACTTTTCTCTCATCTTCCTGGCTGCCATTATGTAGTACCTATGTCTCTCTGTACACAAATGAAAGAATGAACCATTGTTGCTAGGAAATGGGTGTTAGGGAGGCTCCAGCATATATTTAAAAAGCAGTATATTTGCTTCTTATTAGATGGTTCTGCAGAAAATGTGTCACTAAAGTAGCCAGAGAAAGAAAGCAGAGTTTACATATTACCTGATCTAATGGAGGAGTTATTTATAAGCAAATGTAAGACTCCCTCTTGGAACTGCCACAAATAATTGGATAGAAATATTTTTCAATGGAATAGTTAAATTTCCAGGTGATTTTGCTGGAAACTGAACTCTGCAAAACATTGCTTATTGCTTTAATGCAACTCTACTGAAGATGCACAAATATTCTAGAAATAAGATTAACATACCTATTCAGTGGAACATTTAAGGTAAGTGAGAACCAATTCTATTTTTATAGGCAGTAGAAACAAATCATGAGCTCACCTATTGCAATGGTTTCCTTGAAATAATTTAAATAAAGAAAAAACAGATTTTTTTTTTAACATTTCAAAATGGTATCAGAAAGTACTGTAAAATCTAGTGGTTAGAGACAGAAACTATTGGTAATGATATGTAGTAGATAGTATGAGTGTTTAAATTCACTTTTTGGGGGGTACCAGGGATTGAACTCATGACCTAGCACTTGCCAGCAGGTGTTTATGCCACTGAGCTAAATCCCTGGCCCATAGGGACAGATAATTTGGAAAACATAAACCCCAACAGTGGTAATTGCTCTTTGATAGAGCACATAAGATTTTATAAAGCACAGATGTCACATGCCAGCCAAAATTTATTAATAACAGAACAACATATTAAATTTTATGAACTTATAGCAAGTTATTTTATGAGATATGTGGAAATTAATATTATCACAATTATGGTAGTATTTTATTTCTAAAATAACAAGAATGAAGAGATTTTTGAAATTATTTAGCTATTACATGGTATGAAAATATGGTGCATATTTTTCAACATAGAAATTGAATTTTGAGTACACTTTAGGATTTTAATCCTACTGTTTACTTGATGTTACACTAAATTCCCAAGACTCTACTTAAGGAATAGTCCACTAGTTTTTCTTGTAATATGTGTAAGAAAATAGATATAACAATTCTCTCAAGGGACTGTTTTTCTCTATATTTTCACACTATATATTAGATAAATCATTTTAGTAATGCAAATTAAAAAGATGAGACTTTTTCACATTAAATACACGAGGATAAAACAGGAATAAAATCTCACTTTTTCTGTCACCATTAGACTACAGAAAAGTTTTACCACAAAACCATGAAAAACATAGCTTGAAAAAAAAAAAGACTGATTAGAAAATAACCGTAAGTCCTAAGTGAAAGAGAACACAAAGAGGAAACAAGAATTAAAAACTGCAATACTTTTATAATCAACAGCTATCTTCCAACACAAAGTTGTTACACAGCTCTCTGGAGAGTATTGAACATTTTGGATAAGATGGTAGGTAATACGTCTGTGGCTAGTGCCTTTTTGGTAGAACTAATTTACTTCCAAGTTCTTGGACTTTCTGTCATCACTGCCTGAAAAGCAAGTGCGGACAGTGCAGGGGGCACACCGCTGTGAGATGCTTTTCAGAGAGCGCAGTGGACGAGAACAGTGCGGCCAGGCCGGGACTTGCACTGTTGTGCCTGCTGGGTGGATTTGTTGATGTGTGAAAAGAAAGGGATTTGTTGAGAAGAAACATTCTGAGTAAGGAAGAAGAAATAGTGATAGGTAGAAAAGAGAGAAGGAAATGATAGTACTGTACTTGATATCTTTGCCTCAATTGTTTGTTTCTCTTAATACCACAAGCTTTGGGTCAGAGTTCTGCTCAGGTTTGCAGATGAGCATGGTAAATATTTAAAGAGTGTCTACATTCACTAACCCCAAATTCACTTAACCTATCTCATTTCCTTTCAAGACTGATATTCCAAGAGAAAAGTAATTTAACTAGTCTTCACTTTTGGTGATTGGGAAGAATATGTTTTTGGATTCCTTTGCAAAGAGCTGTTGAAAAGTGAGTAATACCACAGTTCTGAAAAAAAGAGCTAAGAAATTGAGAAATTTCTTGAGTTTAAAACTACCTCTTCTTGATATAGTTTTAAACTACCTCTTCTTGAGACTAATGTACCAGTCTAGAGTGATCAATTGCAAAGTATTGCATGTCTCATTAGAGAGTTCATTGTCTATGTGAGTTAGGGAAGGTATGGTCACATGGAAGAGACCATGGCCTTTCATTTTAAGAAGGGTAGGTCACAAGATAAAATTCCTGATGTAAATGGAAGGGAAAATATTATAGAATGAAGAGGAAAAGGCTAAATGAATTAAAATGAGAAAAGAAGAGAAAAAGAGAAATCTGATATACAGATCCTGTCCAGGAGATACCCTCTAGTATAATAGGAATAACTTCTATACCTTCAGAACAACAACAAAGACACACACACACACACACACACACACAAACCAACTGAAACAATAATTACAGAACTAGTTGAAGAAAATTTTCCAATTTTGAAGAACAAAGTAGGCATACAAATGAGGAAGTTTCACAGGGTACCTTAAAAATTCAAAGAGAACAAGCAACATCTAGACAAATCCTCATAGCTTTTTAATGATAAATTATTTTGCAAGTGTCCAGATAGAGAAAGGAGGTATCTAAAAATGAACAAAAGTTATCTCAGATTTTTCTCTTAGAACAAAAGTTATCTCAGATTTTTCTCTTATTCTTCTAAATGCTGGAAGATGATGGAAAAACATAAGAATTTTAAGGGAAAATAGTTTTGAACCAAGACTTACATAGCCTGCCAAGTTAATGTTTGAGTATGAAGGTATCTACAAGACATTCTCAGATACCAAGAGGTTAAGAAAATGTATCAAAGGAGAACTCTCAGAATACATTGCTGAATGATTTAATGCAGCAAACAGAAAAAGCAAAAATAGTAGAGAGATTGTTATATAAAAGATTTGATATTTAAAACTAGTTAAAGACATGAAGTCTAAAAGTATTACATGTAGGGTAATAAACCTACATGCAAAATAGATTTGTAAGCAAGAATTAAAGGTTTCATATAGTTTTAAACTGCCAAAGTACATGCGAAATACTCAATGCAATGGAAAAACATGTATGTTTTATTTTTTTCATGAAATATTATAAATTTGGATCTCATTAAGCCAAATATATATTAGATAAAAATGACCATGGGCAGGAGGAGCACAGAAAAGACATCCTAGATTTTATTCTTACAAAATTGGAAAATGGTACAGATTTAGTTTCTCTAAAAACATAAACTAACAAGTTCATGATATTAATATGACAATGTAAGAAAGAAAATTCCAAAACACTGATTGGAGATAGGTGGATATGTTTGAAATAGTGATTGGGAAAACCTGTAATTACTGTATAGATAGTTCATATCAGTCAATTTGTCACTGAGTTGTGGATAAACAATAGGTGAAATATATCCTGAGGTTCTGGAGTGGAAAACAGGTGAAAAGTCAAAAAAAAAGCAATAAAAGAAAACTACTAAGGAAGACTTAAAAATTGCATAAGTGATATTGACAGAGATAGAATTCAGAGTTGCAAACTGGTTAGAGTCTCAATTGATAAGATCAAAACTGAGTAAACAAACCAGTCTCCGATTTGAGATATGTTTCTATAAAACATAGATCGGAGGAAGTTCTAAAACATAGATTATATACTCATATTTCTATGAAGCATAGTAACAGAAACTCTTTAGGTCATATAAATAGGAAGTAACATTTTTATTAGGCAGAAATAAGTGTGTTACAAGAAATTTCTCATTTAAGAGGTTATGTGGCTCTCGGGTCAGTGTCTTAATGAGGTAATAGCTTCATTATTTTAAGCTGATATAAATGCATATATATTAAAACATTTAAAATTAGTAATTTTATGTACTTAAAACTCATTGAGTAATTTTTAATTAAAGATAATACATGTAGCAAAAAAGGAGTAATTTAATTTTCGGGGTTTGGAGGGACATTTATTTGCCAGCCTTTACAATGTCCATTTCTACTCCAAAGGTAAAGCCTAGAAATCCATACCCAGTTTGGACTGCAGACAAATAAGGCCTTAGAGAGTATTTCACAAGGAAGCTCATGGGGGAAGTTATGACAGGGCAGGAAGGAAGGCTGACACTTCCAACCCCACTCCACTCCCACCTCTGGCAACACCAAACATCCCTTGGTAACCAGATTGCCTCTCAAACCATGGGGATTCCTCCGGAGCTGTGAGGTAAGGGTCACCTAAACCCTGGCTCAATTCAGCTCATTCAGAAAAGCTGGGCTGTTAGTGTGTCTGAATCTCTTTCTCAGTGTGTCTCTGAGGATGCTTAGAGTCTTTATTTTCTAACTTTTCCTGATGACGCTGCTTATGCATGTTACTGACACATTCTGAAATTTTTCTGTGAGTAGAGTCCATGAATATCTGTTTAGGGACCTCCTTGCACCCCATTCAGTGACATTGTGGTTTATATAAAGTAAATCTGTTCTTCAGAGTAACATTGGTCGAGCTTGTCTGTGGTGGACCAATGAGTCAGAGGTAAATTTGTTCTCCATCATAATTCTCAGACAAACTCTGCAAACCACTTAAATTTCCTCTTTTTCATATTTCTAATGACTTTCCAAGCCTCTTTCTTAGCAGGGTATCTTCTGGTTTCTCCTGGAATCTGTGCTCCAAGAATTGGATTCTAAGACCCCCAAATAGATGTCTTCTATCTCTCAGATCTGATATGCTTTGGATGATAACCACAAGAAACCTTTCCCACCAAACAAAATCCACTAATAGTCTGTTGCTGGCTTGTATGGAGCAGAATTTTTTCCTGATTTTTTAAAATGCATCATTAAAATTTTCTTTTACAATTAAGGAAGATAATCACTAAGGTTTCAATGAAGCTCTTCTAATTACTGATTTATAGCACCCGTTATTTCTGTAAATATATTTCTGAGCTTTTCCATCAAACATTAAAATAAAATCTCTTTGAAGAAATAACAATGAAATTTTCTCTGTGTCAAATATATCATAATATGCTTAGCAACAGTCCTAATCTGTTGTATCTTTTAAGAAAGTAGGCAAGCTATAATTATAATTTAGATATAACTAATTAAGATAATTTTAATGGTAACTTTTGAACATTTTGAATATATTGTTATAATTAATTATGATTATGTAATCATGTATAAAATTTATAATTATGTATAAAACTATTCTTTTTCCAACTTCAGCTATGAGCATTTTAATTGTTCCATAGTCTTCTTATGGATGTGATATGCATGCATAAATTTAAAAGTTATGATCAGAGATTCTGGAAAGATGGCAGAATAATAAACAGCAAAGTAAAAAGCCTCTCTGAGAGAAACAGCCCAGATGCTGGACTATAGTATTCTGCAGAAGACCAGAGGGAAAAAAAACGGATCCCATCAACCCAAGAAGAACTAAAGTGAAAAAAAGAAAAGAAAGAAAGAAAAAAAAATAAGAAAAGAAAAGAAAAGGAAAGAAAAGAAAAGAAAAGAAAAAAAAGAAAAGAAAAGAAAAGAAAAGAAAAAAGAAAAACTTAAACAGAAGGCTGTAACCAGACGCACTCTCACGGGAGCCTGTGCCACTGTGTGCAAAGCACCCTGGAATCCAGACAGGCATGGTCACAGTGAAGTTGGGGGCTGGCAAACCCGAAGGCCTGGGTAGGAGGACGCGGTTGTGGAGGGGACCGGAGAACTGAACCAGCTCACATATCGAGTCTGAGGGTACAGGCAACTACTTTGAAGACAATAAGATTCATTACGATACCCATTCTGTTTTGACTATTCTCTTCTTCTGAAGTCCTATAATATCTCCTGTGTTTTGTTTTTATTGATTTTATTCTGTACTGTTATTTTCAATTTTATTATGCCTGATGATATGGGCAATTCTATTGAAGACAACAAGAGACATTATGGTAAAAAAAATAAATAAAAGTTATGATCATTATGTACACTTAATTGTGATGTTTGTTTCAATAAACACTAACTATATCTATCTATCTATATCTATATATATATATATGTGCGTGTGTGTGTGTGTGTAATATATACTATCATAATTACTATTTTTGGCATGACCATTTATTTGACAATTTACATAAATATGGACTATTGAGCTTTTAGATTACTAATAATTTCAACATTTCTATCAAAGCACGATGGCTCACATCTGTCATCCCAGTATCTTTGGAGCCCAATGCAAGAGAACTGCAAGTTCAAGGACACCTGGGAAAATCAGAGTCTGACTGTTTCATTAAATAAAATAAACAAGCTGGGATGCAGCTCAGAGTAGAGCTCTTGCTTAGCATATGGGCAGCCTTGGGATCAACCTTGGCACAATATTATTTAATAATAAATAATAATAATTTTAACAGTTTTTACATTATAATGGTACTCTATTGATCATATTTGTGAATATTACTATTTCATTGTTGTGAGACAATTTTCATATTCACAGAAAATTTTCAGTAACCCATTCATTTATCTGCCTTGTCATTCAGGGAAATGATACTTCCTTAGGAAACCTACCAATAAAGGAAATTTGACCTTCTCTTAGAAGTTAAACCATAATAGGATTTCCAAAATCACTGTAGTATTTTATCAATTAATGACACTTTTTCCTTATTGCTCAAAGTAGCTAGAGCTACTTAAAGTACTGCTAATGCCTGCTAAATATGCATTCCTGGACTCCACATTGGTTCTCCCGAAAATGAATTTCGGGGGATAGATTTAGATTATGCATTATTACAAGTTTCCAGTTTACTTTTCGGATCACAGATGTTTGAAAGTTACTACTTTGTTATGTCTAAGTTACTCTTATTAAAAATCATCAATCTTCACATTATCATTCTTCACTGACATCAATATAAATTCCTGCAGTGCCTTGTCACCTCAAATGATTAGAATCTTCTATCTCCAATGATCTAGGTTGACTCCCATAGGCATTTTAGTTGCTTTATTCTTTTTAATCCTAAATTTCTCATTCTGGCCAGCAATTTTCTTTTATACCACAAATTTCTTATGAGCATCCACAGATGATTGATGTTCATCTCCTGAAATATAACTTGTTGAATTCCCAAAGGAAAGAATTTGGTATTTTGGAAAAGTAGTGAAATTATTTTGTCAAAGAGTAAATCTACTCTCTCAATTTTGAATTGTCGTTCTACGCTTTGGGAAACATTATATAAAAAGCATATGTTTGTAAGCATATACTTATTTAAATATTTTAAATATTATTTTGGTAATCAATATGAAATTGAACATTGAGTAACTTTTAACTTTTTAGAATGTAGTTATTACGGGAAGCCTCATGCTGTAAGTCTGCAGTGATGGGTGTGCTAACAAATAGCTTTAGCTGAATCAGAAATACATTCATTGTAGGGATGTAGCTGTAAACACTCTCTTCATCTGCAGTTATTGTAGTGTGCTTTTTAGAAAAAATTCTAGAAAGTATCTTTATTTTCCCTTTATTATATCTGAAAAACTATTTTGATTGATTTGCTTTTGTGATCGGATGTTATGATAATTTTATCTAAATTTATTGTTTTTCTTTTTTGTCACCAAGAAACTTGAACCAAATGCTTCAGCAGCTTCTTAGCTATGTGCAAGAAATTACATGGTGAAATTTTGTGTCAGTATTTTCAGGCTTTCTTTTCTCTACCTGTATCAAAACATTTTACATTTTTAGTATGCTACATATTTTTATAAATGCTTTTAAGTGTTTCATAGAATAAGATTCAGAATATACTTTTTAAGAATATTATAGCAGTAGATGTTTGCAATTTTAACAGCATTGTCATTTAAATACTTTTGGCTAATAAACAAGTATTTACATGATGTTTCCATCTTCATTCTTTAATATAATCTGTGATGTTTAAAATCTTTCATTCATTTTTCTTCTCAAGTAAAATTTTTTTCATGTCCCTTTCTAGTTAAGATATTTTCTTTTATATATATATATATATATATATATATATATATATATATATACTAACTAGGCAGGTAGATAGGTTGGCAGGCAGGAAAAGAATGATAGAAAAATATGGGTAATTAAAATACAATGCATGAGTTTGTCTTATTTGATGAAGCATATCCCCAATGATATTTTTCATTTGTTTTAATGATAATTGTCATTGAACAAAAGGTTTGCTTTTGTGTGCAAGAAAATATTTGCCCATGTTATTTTTCTACTGTTGCTGCCTGCTTTGAATATAGTTCTTAATCATAAGAAAAGTGAAAAATAGAAACCAATACAAAAAAAAATCTCCTGAAGATTGTAGCATCGTACTGCACTGTGAATTTAAATGTCCATGTGTGATCGATAGAAACTGCTGGTAGACAACTGTGCTCCTACGATTTTTAAATGGAATGCTGTTGTAGCAATGGTAGTGTGCTAGGAAAAATCAATACGTTTGAATATATGGAGTTAAAATGGCTACTATTTCATAAATGTTAAAGTCAATAAAGTATCCATAAAAACTCAATGTAATGTAAAGTATGTATAAATTTATGATGATGGATCTGCAGTGCCTTTGAAGGAAACATAAATGTACTACCTAAATGGAATGAGCTTTGTATACTGTTGTTTAGAATGTCTGTTTTCTCTGATTTGTTATTATAGGAGTAATCTTAATTAAGGCCCATAACAACATATGGTCATGAAATGGAAGATTTGTATGTCTGAGTAATTCCAAACTCTTAAGCAATCCTGCGCCCATGACTTGAAATTAACATCCTAGCACAAAACTGACTTTGCAGCCTGGCCATCTGCAACTGGGATAAATAATGTGCCCAACTCGAGAAGCTTAACATTTATCAAGAGTTTTATGGAACGGTACTGAAACATTCTCCTTGAAATATTGGTTTCTTTTGTTAGTATGTGTTCTCGCTGAGTCCATTTGTGTAGATCATTCATTTTCAATGATGTAAAATTTACCTTTCTTGAATACCATAGTTAAAGCAAAACTGAGTTTCAGTATATGAGTTAACTATATCAGTTTTGTTCTATTATTCTTTGTAGTCTGTGTTGTAACTGGATTATTATACTCTTACTTGTTTATATAAAACCTGCTTTGCTTATTAGAATATAAACTTATCTGAGAAGAATTTTTTTTTGTTCTTACTATATCCTCAAGGATAACTCTGATAACTCTGTAAATATGTGAATACAGTTTTCCAAAGCATATCAAGTTAGTAGTGTTGGCTCTGTCTAAACAGAGACATAGAAGGGTATCAAAATTTAATGCTAGCTGATATGCCATACAAAAGAAGAGTTCTCTAGATGAGCATTATGCTGTCTTTCTACGGAGGAGATATAATTGTAAAGGAAACAAGAACATAGTTTGGGTGCTACACTGCCTTCAGGCTCCTACGCCATCATTTAGTTATTCTGTGATTCAGAGCAAGTCTTTCATGGCTCTGATTTTCATATTTAATAGTAAATTAAAGATTCCACTCTCTGGATTAGTACAAGATGAATAGAATCTATTATTTGCAAATGTATAGACTGTGATAGGTGTCCATAAAATGTAAATTATGTCCTTTCTCATCTATGAATAAAATCCCACAGCCACTTTCTGTAGGACAGGTCAAAAACTAATTTCCTCATTGTTCAATGAGGAAAAAGAAGTTTGCAAAAATTAATAACAGAATCACAATACATGAAAATGAACATCACACCTAAAAAGAAAAGTGAATTTCCTTTAATAACATTTTGATAATATAAATTTGAAAGTCTCTCTACAATACTGTTGAATGTCGAGCAACAGAAAAGATGTTATTACTGAAAAACCCATGGGAAACTCAACTTCATGAAGAGATTAAGAAATCAAAACCAAAACTACAATGATATAGCCAGAAACTCAAACCTGTAGAAGTAATAGCACAAGATGATTTTGCTCTGCCAACTTCGCAGTTTCAGATCCAAGAATTTTCCTCTGCAGAGCATTTCTTACGTGGTATAGATAGATAGATAGATAGATAGATAGATAGATAGAGAATGTGTGTGAAAAACATTGTATCCCTGTGACACAGTGAAGGGTTAATTCAAACTTGTCTTTAGTATGGTTTCCTTAAACACACAGCATAAAGAAAGAGAGAGGGAGTGTGTGTCTAATTTGATGACACTAATTTGAATCTTTAGGGAAGAAAAACATCAACAGAGTAAAAAAGAGCCTTTCCAAAAAGTATATAAAGTGACTCAAAAAAAGAAAAACAAGAAAAAGGAGAGGTAGGATGGAAGATTGAAAAAAGAAAGGGCAATTACTGACAATAAAATACAGCTCAAGAAGTGTTCCTCACCTTAACTTCTACATTACCCAAATTTCCCTTGGTAATAGCATCCATTGCTCTTAAAGATGTCATAGTGGGTCTTGTTGCTCTGATCTAATGATTAATAAATTAAAATTACATTTAATCTTTGGTGCTTACTGTTTGGCTTGACAAAGTAGAATCTTATGGATATTCTTTTATCTGTTTAAAATACAACATGTGGCCCAATGGTAAAGCAAGGCAGTTAAGAATTAAAATACTTTATATACAGTTTTATAAGTACAGGGGTGATTATCCCATTCTCCAATTTACAATTGAGCCTGGTCTGTCCTTAAAAAGAATAAATAATAAAAGAAGGGGAATGATCAAAATGCTGTGGTCTCAGTCATCAAACCCAACTGTGCTGAATAGTGAATATTGTTAAAAACTTGACTCTATCCAAGCAGCAGCTGATAAATTGCTGCAACTTTAGGGCAGAAAAATATCTCTAATTGTGGGATATTAGAGATTTGGCTAGTATTCCCTCGATAGGATTTATTTCAGCAGACTCAGCCACAGTGTGTATTTCCCTTGGAAGTCTTTACTAGGCTTTTGACGGGGAAAATCACACAGTCTTTGCAGACAATATCCTAACTGCATCTGCTTTCCTTTAAATAGCACAGATTTGACATTTCACTGGTCACACCTTCCTTGGGAGAGGTTAGTTTGAAATACCCAGCAAGAACATACAGCACCTTTTAGTTCTTCCTGAATTCTGAAGGGCTCGTGTTCCTCATGTCCACATTTTGTCTAATTTTACTGATGCTGACCCTTGGAAACGGGGCCATCTCGTATGGGAATCCCTACAACATAAGGCTCCAGAATTGTCTAAATTAAATCTCAAGGATTCCGCCCTTCAGTTTTGAGGCCTTGTTAGTCCTCTTACACTTTCTGAGGTTTGCAGTTCACCTATGAAGGACCTAAAGGACCTATGGTGTTCTAATGCAATAATTTCCTCTTGGGAAAATTAGAGTACCAACAGCTCGTCATACGTGAGACTGTTCTGGAATTTGAGGGCTTTACAGACCCTAAACCTATGGCCATCCACCCACTGTTCATCATGCCTTGGGAATCAGCACCTGAGAATGTTGGCATGGCTACTCAGACCTCTTTGCTACTGAGTGGAACCAACCAGTGCCCTCTGGCCTATCTTCTCTGTGTGACTCACAACTTCTCTGGTCCTTGACCCAGTGTCACAGCCATAGTGCTGGAGGCCACTGTCCTCCTCATTCCTCTTGACTATTTGCTGTATTTCTGTGAGATTAACCGAGTGAATGGACCAAGGAACTTATTCTGTTGATTGCCAGTATCTTATGCAGTGATGTCAACATGATGTGGGATGAGGTCAGTGAAATGCTGCTTTATTTTCCTCTTAACTAGGACGTTTCACCTTAACGAAGAGACACCAAATTCTGCACAACTGGACAGATGCCGTGCAATTTTTGTTGCACTGGAATTCCCTATTAAGAGTTGATTTTTTCACATTTTTGTCAATTCTGGGGCCACTTTCAATGGACCAGCTGTCAAATTTGGCCAATGGCAGCAGTAATCCTTTGACTAACGATGCCCTTCCTGGGGTAAAGTTGTCCAGGACTCTCTTGCCTCACAGAGCATGATAAAAATGTCCTACTATAAAATCCTCACCAGGCTCCATGTGCCTTTTGGAGCTCTAGATCTTACTGATACTAATGGAAGTACTCATTTCTGATCTCAGGATTCAAGATGCAGGCCTTTTGAGGAAGTCACTAAAAGGGATTTTCAACTCTGCCATAGGTTGATTTAATAAAGAGCCTCTTTATAACCTATGATGTGTGATGACATGTTAAGTGGTATGTCACCATCTTTAAAAGAATCATTTAGCCTAAATTCAGTCTTCCTTGGGACAATATGCACCTCTATTGCAAAGGCAAGAGGAAACACTGAAACAACACCCAGGATTTGGAAGCAGATTTATTTTACATCAATGGTCACTGATTGAGATCATTCCCAAAATATCAGGCCCTCATCTCTGGGGATCAAGGGTTTACATGGGATAAGCAAGCAGGAAGTAGAGAGGCAGAACGGCTTGTCAACTGGGGACTGGTTCTCACCATATGCATCACAGTGACCAGTGATGCATCAGAGTGACCAGTCAAGAAACAAAAGTTATGGGATCTATTATCTGGGATCAACTAACAGAGTGAAGTACAGTGGCTGGGGAGACATCTTCCGTTGCACTATCAGTGTCATATGTTCCTCCAATTGCTCTTATTGGCCATAAAGTTCAAGATTTGAACAACCATGTCACCGGCCACTATGTAGCCCTCCAGTTCTGACAATCAGATGTTAGCAGGGTAACAACTGAACTATGAAGCACAGTGCTACATGCAGCTCTCGATGGCACCCTGACGCTGGGTAGTCTTGCTGGCTCAGAATAACTGCGAGGCAACCCTTCTCATGTCATTACAAATCCACCTCTCCAGCCTCTGATCACACTCATCCAGAATACAATGCCTGGGATAAAATAATAACCACCATTGCTAACTGTCTAATGATTAATATTTTCTATTAATCCAGCGGTTAATCTAGCTAAAGTGCTAAATCTGGATTTTCTTAACTCCACAAAACATCTTATTTCATATACATAATACTTTCCCTTGTGAAAGAGTATATTTTCATTTGTTCCCTCTATTTTGCTATACACAAAGACTGGATGTAAATAAAAAAGTGGTAAATTTTTAAAATAAACTATAAATAGCTTTAGTTACTCAAATATTCATATCAGTTACTACTAACCAAAATAAGTGTGTTAGTTACCCTTCTCTTGTTGCTGGAAAAAAATACCTGCCACCAAAAATTAGGGAAAGAAAGGTTTATTTAGCTCACTGCTTGTGGTGGTTTCAGTCCATAATCAGCTGGCTCCAACGTAGGGTGCCATGGCATAGGGGTAACACCACAAGCCGGCAGAAGACAGCCAAACTAACAAGAGCAAAGGAGGGGCAAACAAGCTTCTTACTCTGCCTTATAAGCAGGATCCCCCATCCCAAAGCAGGTGTAGCACTCAGCAGCTCTGTGCCCTCCTCTTGCACAGGCTGAGGACAAGGTAGGGATACCGGCTCCTTAGTGAGTCACTTCGTTTAACTCCTCAAGTTGACACAATGTATCAATCACTGCAACAAATACCAGCAATACAAATAAGCACTAACCATTAGGCTGCAGGACACAACTTTAATTTCTCTTGAAATCTTTAGATATATTTGTAGCAAGATCTTTTTAAATCTTTCTTTCTTTGACATTTTCTTTTTTCATTAGTATAAATTTTCAGTAAACAATGATTACATCCCCTTGAGGAGTTGGTGCGCGGATATTACGCATCTTAATTCCTGTTTCATCTCTTTCTCCCCCTTCTAACTTTTTCTTTCCATCATTCCAAAAGACCTCCTTCACTTTTGGAAAAGAACTATCTCACTACTTCCTATTATCTCTTTTATTTTTCTCTTTGTTTCTATTTTGGTTTTTATGTAAAAGAAACCACATGACGTATAAACTTCTGTGTCTGATTTACTTCACTTAATATTACAGTTTCAAGCTGCATTCATTTTCCTACAAATGATACAAGCTCATTCTTCTTTATTACAGAGTAGTACTTCATTATGTACAAATATCACATTTTCTTCAGCCATCCCTCTGTGGAAGGACAGACAGGCTGCTTCTAAGATTTGCCTGTTAGGAACTGTGCCTCTGAGGAGACACACACGGATGTACAGCTGTAGTGTGGTGCCCTTAACTGTTGTGGGAATACACTTAAAAGGGAATAGTTGGTTGAGTGACATTTCTCTCAAAAGTTTTTTTTTCAGTTTTTCGATGAATATCCATACCTATTTCTATGATCATTGTAATAACTTACATTTCCACTAACAGTTTAGAAGTGTTGCTAAATGCAGCCTCCCCAGCATTCCAGGGTAAGGGCACCTAATATTTTCTTGTTTTGCCGTTTTTGTTTTGTTTGAGATAAGGTTCTTCTATGTAGTTCAGGCCAGGCTTGAACTCATCATTTTTCCTAGTCTAGCCTCAAATTCAAACACTCCTTCTGCCTCAGTCTCCCAAATTTTGGGATTACAGGTGTGCACTATCATTCTCTGCTGGAAGCTGGAAGAATTTTTTGTATATTCTAGACATTAGTCCTTTGCCAGAGGAATAACTGGCAAAAAAGTTACCCAATTCTATATGTTGTCTGTTTACTCTCTTGCTCATTTTCTTATGCAGAAGTTTTTTTTTTTAATTTGATATGATGCCATTTGTTGATTCTTGAAGCTATTGCTTGTACAGTTGGGGTTTTCTTAGTACCAGCACCTTTTTATCATGTGCAACTTGGCACTAATAATATTCCAGATTACATTTGTTTAGCAGTTTATTATAGAACTTACTCTGTTTTTGTGACCAGTTCCTAACAGTGGTTTTCCACTCTTCCATAAAAGACTTTCTGACAGTTATTTTCTGTTCAAGCTAAACGCTGATAACACAAAATCAATAAAAATTGTTTAAAATGGGTCAATCATATAAAATCATAAATATTATAGGTCAGAAAGGGGCAAAAGAAATATACCTCAAAATATATCGGTTTTTTTTATTTAATTGAATTTCAGAATGTTTAACTTTAATGTTATAAAGGTGCAAATAATTGTAGAACCCTGGCTTCATTATCTGAGACTATAGAAACTGATTTAAATCAAAGTAAAGACAAATTCACATGAGAGGAAGACTAGCACAGCTAATTAAAAAGAAACGCAAAGTAGATTCTAAGGTGACGTTCACCGTACCCAGGTGGCATTCATGCCGCTGCATAACTACCTTCTCTTGAGTGTGAGTTTGTGAGCTGCTTCTGACCAATGGAAAGCTTGAAAGATGATCACCTTTACAATAATATGGTTCAATTATAGCTTCTATCTCACTACCTGCTTCTGCCTCTTCCTGGGTTTCATGAAGCAAGTTGTG
The DNA here is from genome assembly GCA_004027455.1 of Hydrochoerus hydrochaeris. Classification (NCBI taxonomy): domain Eukaryota; kingdom Metazoa; phylum Chordata; class Mammalia; order Rodentia; family Hydrochaeridae; genus Hydrochoerus; species Hydrochoerus hydrochaeris. The sequence goes on along the minus strand of PVLA01001410.1, from coordinate 85,909 downwards.
ATGAAGGGGAGACTAGCACTGCAGGCAACTGAGGAAAGCCTCTATCCACGGTCCAGACTGCTGAGTGCAGAAGCCCTGGTATATATATATATTACAAAGGATGTTTTGGTAACTTACATATTGATTTGGCTTCAAAGGCTGAGTTTATATCTCATTCTTCCATTTATCTCTTTCCGTATCTCTAGGCCTGGAGTCAGAGTAGGCTAATAGATATATTAGCCTATTTTGTACACAAAATAGATGGATTTGAGTAGCTTGTTCTGCCAGTGCTCAGCAAGATGAGCAAACATTTCCAATAAACTTTAATTTGATAAATGTGTGGTGCCTTGCAATAGGAGCAGAATGTGATGCTGAATGTCACATGATCACAATTGAGCCAATGATTCTTCTCTCTTCTCTGTCTCTGTAACTCTGTCTCTATCTCTCTCTGTCTCTCTGTCTTTCTCTGTCTCTGTCTCTCTCTGTCTATCTGTCTCTCTCACTCTCTCTCTCTCTCTGGGTTTGTGCGTGATCATCTTCCAACAGCAAAAGGCTATGAAAGAGATTTCATCTACAGAGAAGATGGAGAAAAAGGCAAAGAATTCTTCACTTTGTATGAGATCATTGTGATATGTAAAATGTGGTAAACTGCAAGATTTTATAGAAAAGCACCATCCCAATGTCGTTGGATAAGTTCATTGTTAAAGGTGCACGAAAAGAAAAAGATTTCATGGAGCCAGTGCACAGCAGTGGTTCTATTAGTGACAGCGATAGTCATCCTACACAATAACCCTCCTCTCTCTCGTCTCCCTCACAACAGCCTCCAAGGTTTTCAAAGGTAAATGCAGGTTAATTTGTTAATTCTTTATTATTTTATTATATTATGGTACTGTAATCATTTTTATATTAATATTTTTCAGTTGTGGAACAAGTTATCTGAGTTTTCATTATTTCTTATGGGAAAAGTCCCTTTGAAATACAAATGCTCTGGACTGCAAGCATGTTTGCGGAATAAATCATGTTCACAAACCAAGGGTTTACACTATGTAGTAAGTCAGATTATTTCTACTATCTGGTTTCATGGTGTGAAAATACTAGATTAAGTAAGATAGGTTTTTTTAATAAAAATATTTTTATTTATGCTTTCAGAATATTCTCATTATATACCTCATGGGGGGCCTTTGTGTACATATAACACATCTTCATGTTTTTTATCTCCTTCCCCTCCTCTGTCTCCCCTCTCTCCATCCCTTTGTCTCCTTTTCTATTGCAAAAGATTTCTCTGAAAAAGTAACTTCTATCATTTCAAGTTCTTAGAAATTTAGTAGACAGTATTAATTTGATACTATGCATTTACAAATAAGTGTTTATTTAATCTAAGTAACTGAGGGTCTCATAGAACAGGAAAAGTATATCGTGGGACTTAGGAATTATTATTTTAAGAATAAACATATAATATGAGGAAAAGAATATAGAAGAATGTGAGTGTAGTCAATTGAATGTAAGAAATACATAGCAATGCCTGTGGAATATTCTCATTTAATGCTCCAACAACCCAATGGCCATATAGCGTGATTCCATTTTTTTCTCTTTTTTTCTTGATGAAATCAGTTAAATAATTTGACACTCTAGAAAGTGGTAGACTATGGATGTAGCTTGTGCAAATAAAAATCCTTTTTGTTTTATTTTTGTGACAGGCAATGCTACCTCACTACATGCAGTCACACATACATAGAAATATGTCAGAAAGGGTCAGATGGCTTAGGTTAATTTTAATGCTTGATCGAGGAATTTCAACTCCATTTCACAAAGAAATGAGAACTATGGTAGTAAATAAGCAGAAATATAGGGTTTTATTAAAATGATGTTTTAAAATAATATTTTAAGATGCCATAAGTTTAAGCATATTAATATGACTTAAAATGTCTGTTGATCCAGATTGCTAATGTCAGCCAAGATTCAGTGTTACCAATAAGCAAATGCTATTAGGAAGACATATACATTGTTCTGAACAGATGTGCGTGGCTTTGAGACATACTTGACTTGTATACAAATTGATTTAAGAAGCTCGATGCATTCTTTCTATTTCCAGCCTGTCTAATCATATAGTGACCCTGTGCAAAACACTTCTCATGGCTTTAAACTTTGAATGTCTTTAAACTTTCTAGTTTGTAAAGTGGCATTGCTTTATCTCCTAATGTATGATCCCATGGCTGTTCTTTAAGGTTGAGGAGGTATTCTTTTATGGAAAGACTCAATTATCAATTATGACACGGATAATCAATGTTTTACTAAAGAATACAGAGCCCACAAAGCAAGAATATTAATCTTACTCATAATTAAAGTTTTGCTGCAAAGAATGTACATGAGGCTTCAGTGAGAGGTCTAATGTGTACCAAAGTAATGACTGACCATAGGTGCAAAACTGACTGTTTCAGGGTTTTTCCTTGATTATACACAAACAGTGTCACTACTTAACTGCAACAATGAACAGACCTAATAGACAGTGCCCTGATTCATGGCGCTCTGCCGAGAGCTAGAATCACACTTCGGATCTTAAAAAGACAGTTCCAATCACTCTTGTGATCCAGTGTCCTGTTGACAACCAAACATACCATTCTCCTCCAGTTTTACTCGGACAGTGAACATTTTATCAAAACCTGCCCACAATCTACCACTGCAGAAACACCTAAAATCTATCATCAGGAAAGGAATGAGGTGATTGAAGGATACAAAGGCAGTCAGTTACATGTTGTTGTACAATAAGATTGAAGTGATACATCACTAAGAAGTCAGAGTCCTACCTGAGCCAGATTTTATTTGATCTTCTTCCTTACATTCTCTATTTATTTATTTATTTATTTATGATGCGAAATTTCATTATGTAATTCAGGCTGGTCTTGAACTCACTATGTAGCCCAAACCAACCTCTGACTCATTGCAATCTTCCTGTCTCAGCCTCTAAAGTGATGGAACTGTAGGTATCCACCAATCTACTGGGCATGCCTCATGTATTCAACATACTGCTGTGCTAAATTTCCTTCAGAAAACACAGCTTAATTTGCAATTTGGATTAAATCTTAGGCAATCACTATTTTCAGCTTAAAATATACAAATAACAACTGCATATATTTTAATTTAATATTGCAATTACTTCAGAGCTTAACTCTCCCCCCAAAAGTAGAGTTTCAATAAGATAGAAAGGGAGTAATTCAAGAAAATAAAAAACCTCTCTGTATTCTAAATTCATTCTGGAGAAACAATTGAAAAAATGGAAATCTAGGCCCCTTAAACCTTGCTCGGTTATAAAACTGTTACTACATTTCATTTTTTCTCTTTTTCAGGGAGTGCATTGGCTATTGTTACTAGTTTCCTGTCTTCAAAAAGATCTATTTTTACTTGGGTTTGTTAAACAAACCTAGTACTTATAGATGTAGTATGATTCATCTACTGTTGAATTTTTTCTAACAAAAGGAATTTAAAAATAACATCATATGTTAAATTTAATTTTACAGTTACACAAATGAAACAAAAAGAATCAAATTGCACTGCAGGTGGAGAAAAACACATTTGGGTCCATTGTCTTAATTTTCTATTGTTAAATGATGCAGGTTAATTGACTACTAAGTAATGCTTTATGGAGTCACATTTGAGACAATTTCTGTTATATTTTTCCTTTCACAGTGATAACTCTGCATTTTACTTAATTTAGTTTGCATATAATTAAAAAGCAACCCTAACCTTCTGTATTTAATTACTTTTGCTTTGTTCTCGGATTCTCCCTTTTAAGTAATTGCATAATCAGTGATCAAATGTACTAGGCTTTTAGAAGAGTTGATGTTTTAGGGTATTTGTACTGCCTCATTTGGTGGGCTGTTTGGAATTAAGATAATAAGGTCAATATGAGTGGAATGCAGCTCTGGAACAATGCTTTCAATTTACTTTAAGGACCACAACCTCTGCTATTGCAAAGAATTCCCCAACCAAAGGAGCAAAGTACACACTACACTGAAAAGCACAGAATAGGATCTGTCTATCTCCGAACAGGGCTTTTCATGAAACTTTGAGGCCCAAATGCTTTGAGAGGCCGGCTTGCTTTGAGGAGATGTTTGAGTTTCTATATGGGTTTCTCAAATGGAAGATGCTCCAACTGAGGATGATTTTCAGCAATACAAGAGGATAACAGGATTAGCTCTCGACAGATAGGGGGAAAAAAGAAAAGCAAAACAAATAAACAAACAAAAAAACAATTTAGCTGAGGATTTATTACATGGTAAATTTACAAGTAAAGAAAATCTCTCATATCTGATGAGAATATGAAATCTCTAGTTTACTAAACTGAAAATATTTTTAAATTACAAAACTTAGAAAAGTGGAAAAGGAAAAGAATAAAAGAAAGAATACATCGACTTGTTAAATTCACCTCATTTAACAGCAGTTGAGACAAGAGCTCTCCAACAGTTACCTAAAATCTTGTCCTGTGAACTCTTCAGAGCTCCTGTGTTTTGTTTTTGGAAAGTAAACAACAAGCTTACTCATAAGGTGAAAGTATTCATGACATTTTATTATAATCTTCTGCTAAGTTCCTGGCTCAGTGCTCATTACTGTGCTTTCCCTGGGAGCCTGGGAGACATGGTTAGCAGCATCAATGCTAGAAATAAATTAAGAAACAAACAAAACAAAATTATTTTTCCAATACCATAAAGTTTTGTTTTTCAATTACATAACAGGCAGAGAGTTGTTTCTCTATAAAGAACTTCAATAAAAGTCACGTCAGGAAATTTGAAGCTAATTCATACCACCATTCACAATTATTTACTTGGATGCATTATTTTTCAAGCACTTACATTTTAAAATTTTTTCTTTTGGAAACATGCTTAATCTAAAATTTTTAGTTCCTGTTGGTAGTCCAATTAGACACACACACATGTACAGATAGGCTTGCACTCACCTTCGTTCACACACAAAACCAAGAAACCAGCAGGACGTTTAAATCCATTTCCCTACAGTGCATCACATCCTATTAACTGGCGTTAATTGCAAATGAGAATGGAAATTAATTGAGAAACCCTCAATATCTTTGCATAGTTGCTTGAACATACACATTATCTGTGGAGTTCATCCTAAGTGAGCAGTTTTTTCACACTGTCTTCATATCCCACAACCTAATATGAACAAATGTGTATGTAATTTGCCAGTGCATCGCCACTGAAATGCTGTGATTTAATGTAAGCAAAGTACATAAAAATGACAATATAGTTATTTCCCAATTATCCCACAGTGGCAGAGTAACCAGTATTTCAATGTAAAGTGTAATTGATTCCTAATTACTGTACTTTCCCAGAAAGGCCACAGTCCATAACTTCATTAAATGGTGAAAACACAAATAACTATTCATAAGGAAAGAATTAGCATACACTATATGCTTATTTACTTTTTAATTTGTAAATGCTTTGGATTGTAGGTTACAGAAAGGCTGATGAGTCGACAGTATTTCATTCAATGCTCCCTCAGGGAACAGACATTTTCCCAGCAATGTTCATTTAGGAGGGGAAAATGAAATATTGGTTATTTGATATTTGATGTGGCCTCTCTGCTTCAGCTCAGTTCTTGAACCATTTCCCAAAGAGAGGTGTGATCCATTTTGAATCAAGGGCATCTTCACTGTTAGACACAGTAAGTCTTATTAGGATTCATGCATAATGAGAGCAGAAATGACAATGTGACATGGTACAGGAGAAAGAGGTTTGATTACTGCTTAATGAGTGACATTGGGGTACAAAGTCTAAGCATGAGATCCACACAGGACTTTTATTCTAGAGATGTCAAGGAGACAAAGAGAAGGGCAACACATCTATGTGTGTCACAGAGAAACAAACAAATAAAACAGAGTCGTACACACAGGAGGATTCCACAAGGCCTGTTACTCAGCACACCTTCACAAACACTCAAGGTGATGACTTTACTGGTGCTGGAGTTGATGTTTCTACCTCTGCAATATCCTATTAGAGACAACTTTCAGTGTTTTTCATTGTCCTAATAAAGTTTCAGATGAATGGCAAATGTTGGACTGCACTGTAATTTGAATTATTTATACTATAAATTATTTGAATGACAGTAATAAAAATGTGCAATGGCAACCACCAGCGCTTTAACTTACAGCTGCCATAATTCTAGTGTACTCTTTGAAATAAGCTTGTCACATTTGATAAACACTCCATTAATTAGATTAGAGCCAAGCACTGGTCTTTTTTTGAGTTTTAAGCATGTGCATATGAGCTCCTATAAAATTGTAGATGGAAACACAACCATATAGTATCTGTTCTACTGAATTAGAGAAATGCCAGGCAGGGCACAGGCTCATCTCTTGGGCTGGTTCTTTCTCTGACATGATAATTCAGTAAATAAATGTTAGGCAAATATATAGTAGAAGTCCCTTTGTAGGCTGATATATTCAATTTATAGCTGCTAGATGTATCAGATAGTACAACTCTAAGTCTCTTCTTTCTGGAGGACCTTGCTTGGTCCCTTCAGATGTAATTCTGTGCCTTCCTGTATACTGCCTATCAGACTTTGGCCAATGATTGAAATCTATCTACCCATCTATCTATCAATCTATTAATCTAGTAATCTGCCGGAGTCCAGCTGTGGCAGGGCTCAGGGGTCCCAAAGGTGGTCAGGGAGTTGGCGAGTGAGAGACAGAAGACACTGCACACCAGTATGTGAGTGAATCTGAATCTATTTTATTTTTTAGAAGCTGGAGTATATATTTGCTAACTTTTGGCAGTAACTTACACCCCAAGCAGGAAGCATCCCAGGCTTAGGGCCAGGCAGGGATAATCTTAAACAATATGTGCTAATTAACTTTTTTCACCTTTGTTAAACTTTAATCTTGTTACTTAATTAGCTTGCAAAAGCAAACATGCTATACCCTAGCCCCAATACTTCCTGCTCTATTTATATTGATTCTTTTCTTTGTTGGCCAGATTTTCTGTCTTTCTTTTTAACATAGTTACGTAATGTTTTTTATCCTCTGTTGATCTAATACAATAGGGTGGCCCATTCCTAGCTAACTTTTCATGAAATTTAATTGATTACATTTGGCCCATTTTCCTTTGATATTAACTATTCTTTGCCCATGCTTATCATAAATCCCTGTGTAAGGCAGAGGGGGGTCAGGCACTTGAGGTAAAAGATTTCTTGGGGGCTTTAGTTTGTAATTTCTGATAGAGAAACTTCCCTGGATCAAGGGAAGTTGTCTCACAGGAATTTTGTAAATCCTCCTCCATGAGCTCTTTCATTTAAAGCTTTTGTATAAACTCTCTCATACTACTCACAGAAGGTAAAATTTCACAATTAGTTTTCACAAAGGGGTTATCTAGAGGGTTTCTAGTAACTCCTCTGGAGTTTCTATTTTCGATTTCATATTGAGTATTACATGAAAATATATAT
>PVLA01001410.1:0-72407 GCA_004027455.1 Hydrochoerus hydrochaeris | reverse complement strand
TTAAGACAGGCGCTGTCCTCCCAGGGACTGCCGCTCCCATAAATGATAAGGAAAGCAATGTAGGGAGTGGCATAATAATCTCACACATCTCTTCCTCCTGCGAGTGTCCGAGTATGTCGGCTTGCATTTCCCGGGCTGACTAAATGTCAAGATTAAAATGTTAATTGATACCTATTGCCCTGAACCTGGGGTGCTTCCTGCTTGGAGTTGAGGTCAATTAAAACCTATTGTTTGGGATTGTCCCTGCCTGGCCCTGGGCCTGGGGTGTTTCCTGCTTGGGGCTGGGGGTTGCTGCCAGGGTTGGCAAATATATATTCCAGCTTCTAAAAAATAAAAGCGGATTCAGATTCACTCACAAACTGGGGTGCAGTGTTTTCTGTCTCTCAATCGCCGACTCCCTGACCACCTTTGGGAAACCCTAGCCCTGCCGCAGCTGGACTCCGGCAATTTAACTTCTGCCTTTCCTATTTTTATTTCTTTTATTTCTCCCCCTTGTCCAATAGCTCTGGCTAATATTTCCATAACTATATTGAATAGGAGTGGTGATAGTGGACATCCTTCTCTTGTTCCAGATTTTAGAGTGAAACCTTTCTCTTTTTGTCCATTTATTATAATGTTGATTGCTTGTTTGTAATAAATGGTTTTTATGAGATTGAGGTAGATACCATCTATTCCAAGTTTCTGAAGGGTTTTTATCATGAACAAGTGTTGGACTTTATCAAAAGCTTTTTTTTTTTCATCTATTGAGATGATGGTGTGGTTTTTGTTTTTGGCTCTGTTGATGTGATGTGTTACATTTATTGATTTGCATATGTTAAACCATCCCTGCATTCCTGGAATGAACCCAACTTGGTCATGATGTATAATCTTCTTGATGATTTGCTGCATTCTAATTGCCAGGACTTTATTGAGAATCTTTATATCAGTGTTCATGAGTAAGATTGGCCTATAGTTCTCCTTTTTGGTTGGGTCTTTCTCAGGTTTTGATATCAGAGAATACTTCCCTCCAGGAATGAGTTAGGAAGGATTACTTCCCTTTCAATTTCATTGAAGAGTTTAAGGATTATTGGCATCAAATCTTCTCTAAATTTCTTTTAGAATTGAACTGTGAATCCACTAGGACAAGGGCTTTTATTTGTTGGTAAATTTTTAATCATGTTTTCAATTTCAATAGCTGATATTGGGTTATTCAAAATTGTTATATCTTCTTGATTGAGCTTTGGTAGTTCATAGATTTCTAGAAATCTGTCCATTTCCTCTGTGTTTTCCACCCTATTATGTGAGTAGAGATGTTCAAATTAGGTATTCATAGTCTTTTTAATTTCCATGGGATGTGTAGTAATTTCTCTCTTTTCAGTCCTTGTTGCATGAATTTGAGTTTTTCTTTCTTTTTCTTGATAAGGTTGGCTCAAGATTTATCAATTTTTTATTCTCTCAAAAAACCAGCTCTTTAATTAGTTAATTCTCTCTATATATTTTTTAGATTTAATGCATTAATTTCAGCTTTGAGTTTTACAATTTCCTCTCTTCTATAAGCTTTGGGTTTGACTTGCTCTTTTTTTTTCTAGAAGCTTGAGATGAAGCATGAGGTTGTTTATTTGCGCTCATTCTGTTTTCTTGATATGACAATTTATTGCTATATATTTCCCTCTTAGACCACTTTCATTGTGCCCCACAGGTTGCAGTATGTTGTATCTGCATTTTCATTGAATTGTGGGTATTGGTTTTATTTCTTCTTTAATTTTATCTGTAACCCACTGGTTGTTCAGATTTCTATTTAATTTACAAATATTTATGCAAGTTTTGCAATTTCTTTTGCCATTAATTTCCAATTTCAGTGCACTATGGTCAGGTAGTATGCATGGGATAATTTCTATCCCTTTGCATTTACTTAAGAATGTTTTATTGGTTAATATATGCTCCTTGGAGAATGTCTCATGTGCAGCTGAGAAGAATGTGTATTCTGATGTGGTTGGGTGAAGCACTCTGTAAACATCTACTAAGTCCATTTGCTCACAGGTATGATTCAGTTCTATTATTTCTTTGCTGACTTTTTGATCTATCTCTTTGTGATAATGGTATATTAAGGTCCTCTAATACAATTATGTTCTTATGTATTTGGCTTTTCATGTTCATTAGTATTAAATAGTATTAATTAGTATTAAATAGTCTTAAATAGTTGAAATAGTTGGGTGACCTGTATTTGGTGTGTATATATTTATAATTGTAATTCTTCTTCTTGAATGTTTCCACTAACAAGTGTTTAGTGACCTTCTTTATCTCTTTTAATCATTTTAGGTTTGAAGTTCACATTGTCTGCAAACAGAATAGCTTCCCCTGCTTTTTTCTGGGTTCCTGTTGTATGGAATACTATTTTCCATATTTTGACTTTTAATCTGTGAGTTTCCTTTTGAGTCAGATATGTTTCTTGTATACTGCATATTTTTGGACCCTGTTTCTGATCCATTCTGTCAATCTATTTCTTTTAGTAGATGAATTGAGGCCATTTGTATTGATGAATATAACAGATATGTAATGGTTCAACTTTGTCATGTTATGTTCCTGTTGTTAGTTTTCTGCTTTTCCCCCTTGTTTTATTGCTTCCCCTGCCTGGTGCTTTCTTTCTGTTGTTCTGGAGATTTTGGTCATTTTTATCTCTATCTAGTATGTCTTTCAGTACTCTTTCAAGGATTGGTTTGGTGAGCATAGATTTCTTCAGTTCTTCATCACAAGAGTATCTTGTTTCTCCATTAAACTTGAAAGAAAGTTTTGTTGGATACATCAGTCTGAGTTGAAAGTTGTTTTCTTTTAGGGCTTGAACTACTTCACTCCAAGCTCATCTTAACTTGAGGGATTTGCTTAAAATTTTGCTCTGATTCTAATGGGCTTTCCTTGATAGGTGATGTGTGTCTTTTCTCTAACAGCTTTTATTATTCTTGCTTATGCTATGTGTCTGGGATCTTAATTATTGTATGTCTGGATGTAGATTTATGTTGTTTGTGACCGGTGTTCTTTATACCTCACTTATCTGGATAGCAGATTTTCCCCATGTTTAGGAAATTTTCTGCTATAACTTCTGTGTATAGTTTACCAATGTCATTCTCATTGACTCCTGCATCTTCATTTATGCCTATTAATCTCATATTGTTTCTCTTAGCATCATCTTGAAGCTACTGAATTATCATTTCATGCTGCTTTGTTATTTTTAAAGTTCTACCCTTTGATGATTGCTAACTGTGATCCTGTCCTCAAGGTCCAAAATTGTATCCTCAGCTTCATTTAAATGGTTTTGCCAGCTTTCAATGGGTATCTCTTTGAATTTGTTTCATGGATTCTGCTTGTTTTCCATATTATTCATTCAAGGTTTCAATCAGTTTCCCATGCTCTTGTACTTTTTTATCTATATCTTTTCTAGCTACACTGAACAACTCCTTCAGTAAGGTTGTTATTTCTGAGTTTACTTGAGAAACTGTTTTTAATTTGATTTCCTCTATAACTTCATGGACTTGTTTCTTTATTTCACTTGTTATTTTTTGAGGTATTTCTGGTGTATGAATTTAAAGTCCTCTATTTCAATGTATCCTGTACTTCCTCCTGATGGACTAGATATTTGAGATTGCATTTTGCTTTTTTGTTTTGTCATTTTCACCTTTTGGGCTAATATTTGGTCATTCAATCCCACTAGTCTCAACTGTTGGTAATGCATATCCTATGGTCCTACTGTGTAGTTGATGTTTGTCTAATTTCTGGGTATCACAATGAAGATGTGGGCCAGTTTCCTGAATTCCACTTGCAGGGCCTGTTGGGTGAGTACTATATTCTTCCTAGGCTGACTAACCTAGGATTATTAATGTAAGTCTACCCTTAGTTCCTGCTGTTACTATGTCTTCAGGTTGTTCTAGGTCACCAGATCTCCTTGTCCATAGTATTTGTCTCAGATGGGACCCTACTCTGTCACTGGGTGTTTCATAAGCCCTTTTAGTTTTCTCCAGCTTGGAGGAGGCCTTATTGGCGCCCTCCTCAAATCACTTGATGTTCTATGTGTGAGGCAAGACTCAACCACACTCTTGTCAAGTTCCTACAGCCCTAGGGGACTTCACTACTGCTCCTGTTTACCCACTGAAGACCTCTGTTTTAGGAGTAGATTCACCACACTGATGGACACCTGCTGAGATCTTCCATTTGGATGAGGGGTTGTTGAGTCTCCCATCGACATGGCATGATTAATCCACTGCAGTCTGAGGTTCTAGAAAGAGGAGAGGGAGCCAAAGATCAACAGCAATGCTAGGTCCCGGAGGTGGTGGGGTCTCTAAGGGTGGCAGGTTGGCTGGGATACAGAAGCGGCCCAGCCAAGCCTTGCATGCTGGTGGAGATCTGGGAGTCTGAGGGTGGTGGGGTGGCAGAGATGTGGCAGTGGCACAGCCAACCTGGCCCTACATGCCACTGGAGGTCTGGTATCCTAAGGTTTTCTGTGCTTCAACATTTTATAGTTTGACTCAAGTGAGGTGGTTTCTCTGCAAATAATTTGTGTTAGTTAAGTTTCTCTGATTAACCTTCCATTTCAAAAGAGAATCTATGAGAATAAACATTGAGATAAGTATTGTAAAATATCAAAACATGAGTTAAAATTTGTTTCTAGATAATTAAACTATAAATGATTAAAATTTTTCAGTAAAAAGTATCTTCCCCACAAAGCCAGAATACTTCAGATGCTCAGATGACATTTCCTATTCCTATTCCAATAGCTTATGTCTCTTATAAATGGTTGGTAACTGCAGTAAACAGCTGGTCACCGTGATGCATACTATAAGAACCAATCAAAGACAACCAAGTACTCTCCTTTTATACTTCCCCTTTGTAACCAACCCCATAAAAACCTCCTTCCCTGAGCCTTCAGAACCTGACATTTTTATATGGATTGGTCCCTTGTCAATGTCCATATGATGTTAAATAAATCTGCCACCAAACTCTGTGTGTTGTTTTGGTGTTTCTGTTGCTGTTGCATCAGATATAACCACCTGTTAGGCTAACTGTGCTGAACTCTTTGTTCACTGGCTGTGGCCCTATGGATGGAACAAGGACCTCTTCAGTTCCTGTTGGAAAGGCTCACCCTAGAGATTTCTTGGGTCCCCTCAAAAGTCTGGAGGAGGATTGTTGGCTTCCTGCTGAGTAGCTCACATCAGTCCCCAAAGTGGGGGAGTAGACTGTCTGTCTGTCTGCCTATCTGATTCTGGTAAGACTGCCATGGGTGCCAATTGTCTATTAGTTCTACTTAGCTTGAGCAGAAGGAGAGTCTGATCAACTCTCATTAGTCATGATCACCCTCAAGGGAAGGGGGTTGAAGTGTTTAACCCCTGAGTGCCTGCTGAATAAATATGTGAGTGCAAAGGACAGCACAAACAAGAGGTTGCTCCATCTGTGCACCAAATCTGGGAAGCATTGGTCTTGATGGCCACTTGGGCCCTCATCTGTGGTTCCATGCTGATCAATATATGGTGCAATATGTTGCACCCTCCTTTGATAAGTCATACCTAAGACCCCATGAGGGGTGCAGTCAAGTGAGCAATTGAATGGTCTCTCTTTGAGAGGCACCCACACTTTGTCTGTTGTGCCCTTGTTTAAGGGTACACAGCACACACATATGAAGTTTGAGATGGGAACTAATTAGTCAAAACCCACAGTCCCTCATGGCAGAGAAAAGGATTTTTACAGAGTTAAAAATGAAACCAAACTGTTCCCTGCATCTCAAAGAAACAAAATGAAAAAAAGGAGCATATTCTTCATGAGTTATGAAGGGTGAACTTCTGACAATTGCTGAGTACACCCTTTTTACCTTGCCACCCTCGTCACCTGCTGCAGTTGCAGACAGCACCTATAGCTTCACTCTCCACTCTGACTCATCTACTTCCAGCCAATAGACCCAGTTTCAGTTAGCCATTACTTGCATTTGATCACAGAGGCCCTCCTTCTGGAGCCTTCTTCTTCTTATCCTGGTAAGATGGCATTATGTACTATCTACCCAAAATGACTGTCAGAAATTCTTTCTGAGACTGTTCAACAAGATTAGTTGCTAGAGGTTGACTGAGGAAAAATTAGAGTGTCAGCCCCAACAAATGGATTGATATGGCCATTCACAAAGGTCACCTTGCCTAGAAACCTAAAATTAGTCAAATGGTTTTTAAAGACATCAAAGAGTGGGAACAAAAAGCCCATCAATATATCAAAAGTTGCCACTGTTACCCAGAAGCCTGATATAAGGGCTATGGACACTAAAAATAAATGTCCCTTCAAATTAAAAGATAAGGATTTTCAAAAGCTTTCACATCTATATTGGGGTTCAATCTATGACTTTCATGTTAGATAATGAAACAGAACTCTCAGCCTTCAGAAGTCAAATCTGTCAAAATGTTATCATCACTGAGACAAATGGGAAACTTGCCTCTTACCCCCCTTGTGGCAGGTGCAAACTTGTAGCCTATAGTGACATCTCACAAAACATGACTTCATATATATGCTTGAATGACCCAGTAAAGGTTGTCAAACTGCTGAAATACACCTCTCCTGCCTATAAAACCAGTTCAGGGTTTCCAAGCTGCCAATTCCACCAAAATTGTCCTTTATATACAGTGCCTCAGTTTTCTGTCACCCAAAGTCTGGTGGTACACTTGCCTGGACCTAAAGAATGCCTTCTCTACTTTGGTTGTCTCTTGTCAGCCAGCCTCTCTTTGCAAAGATCCCTCTTCTAGACTCCACCTTCTAGAGGTTCAAAATGTTTACCATATTTGAAAAAGCTCTCACAGCTGACCTTGCTAGTTTCCCATAACAAAGTATCACGTACTTCTAATTAATGACTCTTATACTGTCTGCTGGAAAGGCACAAAAGCTCTGGGGCAATGTCTTTCAGAAACTGGTTACAAGAAAAAAATTCCACAAATTTCTTAGAGTTGTTGGCTACTATAAAATCTGGATCCTTGAGTTCACAAAAACAATATCTAAACTATCAGCCCCTGGGAGTACCCAGTGCCCTACTTGTACAAATACTTGGGTCTTATCACTAAGGTCTGCCTCTCCCTTTGCCTTCATGCTCTGATAGACACTTTCCTTCTGATCAAAACACTGACAAACTCACCTTAGGCTGAGACTTAACCATACAGGTGCCACATGCTGTACTGGACCTCCTGAATAACTGTGGACCACTTAATCCTGCCAGGTAGCTACTCACCAAACTGGACTCACCAGATCATGACTACCCAGCACTGATGAATGAAACTGAGCCATGCTTGAGCTGACCAGATTTAAAAATGAACTTCAGACAAGTGCTGAGTACACCCTTTTTACAGATGGAAGTAGCTCTGTTAAAAATGAAATTCAACAGGCTAGACATACTGTGGTCATCTTGGACAAAGCTATTTTGGCCAAAGCTCTCCTGTTAATGCTTCCTGCTGCTATGTGAAAACCTACCAGCAATGATGTCAAATCTTCCCTCAAAATAATCCTAGTTCAGAGGACAAAGCCCCCCTCTGGGGATCCAATTGACTTTAGTCATTAACTCCAGCCAGTAAAATATTTACCTGGTGTGCCCAGAAGTTCAGAGCCAGACCTGTATCTATCATATGTTCTGCAAGTTCAAGCTGCAGCCCTGGCACCTGTATCTTTGCAGCTGGCTCAGGCTTTAGCACCTGTGTCATTGGCTCTGGATACTCAGATAGAGATAGTGTTTATCTGTACCTCCTTGGGCTGACCTGAGGCACTCCCTACCCAATATGAGAGGGCAGTAAAAGTTTGTAGAGTCCTGCTATTAAAAATCATCCCTAGATAGGACCTACCCTAGACCATTGGCAGCAACAATGAGACCTGAATTTGTAGCAGAAGCAACTCAAAAACTAGATTAAATAAAATCTACTTACCTCATATAGGCCACAAAGCTCTAGAAAAGTTAAACAATAACTTGTAACCAGCTCCATAAAAATTTAACCTAAAGACCTGCCATATCTATAGACATCCCTACACACACATACAACCCAGACACATACTAACTACCTCGACAAGTTTCAGAATTCCAGAGTTAAAAGAGCCCATCCAGATGACTGACAGGCTCTCTAAAGCTGACTCTAAAGAAAGGATGCACTCAAAGAGCCCTATGTTCACCACTCTGGATGCTGACCAATCAATGTGGACTGAAGACTGAGGACACAGGATTGTTCTGTATCTTAATGCATTGTTAAGTTTGCACCTTTTCAAGCTGCTTACCCCAGTCCTTGCTTTCTTTTTAGTTTACATATGTATTTGATATTGTATTATACTTTTGCCATAGCTCTATGGATTGTTGCTAGTTGTGCCTTGTCATAGGTAACATTCCCAGCAAAGATTTTCCAGGGAAACTAAAGGGGGGAAAGAATGTAGGAGAAAATACCTCCCAGCCATCTGTTAGTTGCCCAGGTAACAGTTCCTGTTGCAAGTGCCCATTATGTGTGTCTCCTAGAAATGGCTGGTCAGTGTGATGCATCCCTGGTCTTTGTGATGCATATGTTAGAACCAAGCAAAGACAGCCAAGTATTCTGCCTCTGTACCTCTCCTTTGCAAACCCAGAAAAATCCCCCTCCTTGGGCCTTTTGGGCCTGTCATTTTGAAGGATAATTGATTCCTTGTCAGTGTCCATCTCACATTAAATAAATCTGCCTCCAAATCCTTGATTGTCGTTTTCATGTTTCTGCTTGCCCTTACAATTTCTATCATTTTCTTCTTTTAGCATGCTTATTACTTGTTGATTAAGCTTCAAGTATTATGGAATCAGAGAAGTTGTTGATATTCTTAATGTGATTTCCCTTATTTTAAAAATTCTGAACTTTTTAAGTGAAAGACTATCATAAGAGTGTACACTAAAGCATTTAAACAAAGTATGCTTCTCCAAGAACTTCTCTCTCTCAATCAGGATATATTTATTATTACAAAAGCAAACCAAACCCAGAATTACTAATTTGTAATTTTTTATAAAGTTATAACATTCATCCTACATCACAAAATTAATTTTATTCCCCAACAAATCTTGTGACATTTTTAATTAACTATCATATAAATGAATGCTATAACTTTGACGTTATATGATGTGTGCATTATCACCAATAGAATGCAATTATATATGTTTATTGTATTTATTTTATATTCATTTAAAAATTTGAATAATGGTAATAATAGATTAGTTATCTCATTCCTTTTCTTCCAGCAGTGAAACAGTCTGGCTGATACATGCTTTAATTTTGTTTTGAAATACTTTCTTTGTTACATATGCAATTAGTAATCTTAAAACACTTGGCTGCAATTTTGAAACTAAAATTAATAAAAACTTTGACAGTAACAATATTGATAGAGAAAATAATGGATGGAATTTTAGTATTTACACCAAATTTTATAGCACTTAAGTTGAGAAATTCAAGCATTACAATCAGTTAAAGCTATCTTCTGAGTAACTAGAACACTATTTATCCTTGCAATTAAAGATTTAAGTGTAAATATATAAGCATAATCCCAATTAACTAGTTTATGGATTTGAATTTCTCATGAGTCTATGAATATTCTTGTCATATTGAAGTTGGGAAATCCATATATATAATTTCTAGAGGTCATCACAGGAGTGTATTTGCTATGATCTCTTAAATTTAGTATTCTAGAATAAGATTTTAAGTATATATTGCCATGCTTTAATTTCTATAGGGTTTCAAATATGCAATTTAGCTAAACTCTTCACTGTTAGCAACTAAAATATGTCTAATGGGGAACTTATTCTTTAATGGTGACTCTGAAGTACTTCACTACACACATTTTAATGGATTCAAACATAACACACCAATTTTTAGATTAGCAAAGAGAAGAAAACCTTGCTTTATAAGGGTTTTTAATCCTTCTTACGGCAAGGGAAAGTGGCCTAAAATGCAGTTATCAGTGTAACGCGCAGCGCTCTCCTCCTTTTCGCTTTAAAGTGTCTCCCAGGTACCGTCTGCTTCGGGCAGCTGCTTTCCCAGAGGCACAGGATCAGCCTTAAGAGAAGCCAGGATGATGGGACAGATCAGCCTGTGGTTGTGGTAGTTGAGATCTTGGCTCTATGTGAAGCATTTTAGGTTACTTTCCTTGTGTACCGCTCTTTACGCCAGGTTTCTTCATGTTTTCGTACCAGTGTTGTGGAGCCCTGAAGTGCAGGCACTGTCCTTTCTTGGGTTGCGCCTGCCCCCTCATCCATTACGGGGAGCCGC
The DNA here is from genome assembly GCA_004027455.1 of Hydrochoerus hydrochaeris. NCBI lineage: Eukaryota > Metazoa > Chordata > Mammalia > Rodentia > Hydrochaeridae > Hydrochoerus > Hydrochoerus hydrochaeris. Next base: position 62,160 of record PVLA01001410.1, on the reverse strand, counting down.
TGTGAAGAGCCAGCTTGGCGGTCCTGAGGCCACAGCGAGATCTCCAGCGCCAGTCCCTGCCTTCCCACGCCCACCGCGGACGGCGCAGGGCTGCAGCTGGTCCCTCCGCACCAGCCAGGCCGGTCATCTGGGCTCAGCTCCTCCGAGAGCAGCCCCGTCCTCTTGTCTGCTCGCATGCATGGCATGTGGCTCTGCTGCGACTGCAATCGGACTCCAGCTTGGCTTCTCCCTGGCCACTCTAGGCAGAGGCTGTGACTGGCTGCAGGGTGGGAGTCAGCAGCAGCCTGCCTGTTCTTTCCCTGCGGCCTCCTTCCCTCTCCTCAGCCCAGTGAGTCGGAGTGGGAACGAGGGTGTGTGCCACAGCAGTGACAAAATGCATCTTCAGTCCTCTGTGGTTGGGATAAATACCTCTATAATCTGAAAATGAAACTTTACTGGCATGGAAATCAAGACCCTTGGCTCCATCCTTGGGCCTCGCTTCCCTAGGGCAGGGAGTTGCTGACGACTGCGAGTCTTGGAGAAGCAACACTTAGAGAAGGTATTTGGGGGATGTGGACTTTTTCTCTCTTCTTCATTTTTCTTTTCCAGCCTTAATTTTTTCTTCTTTCTTACCCTTCTTTTGTGTCCCCTTAATTTAATTGTTTTGAGACAAGGTCTTTGTAGTTCAGGCTGGCCCGGCACCGTTCCTCCTTCCTCCTGCCTCAGCCACCCCTGTGCTGGATTACCAGCCTGCACCACCATGCCTGGCTATTTCCTCTTTTAGATGTCTTGTTTCTTCTTGCTTGTTCAATTTTTCTGAAACTTTTGTCTAATACTATTAATTTCATTTCACACCTCAAGAAATTCACATTTTTCTCCTCTTCTCTCTCTCTCTCTCTCTCTCTCACTCTCTTTGTCTTTTTGAGACAGGGCTGGCCTTGAGCTCACTTTGTAGCCCAGGCTGGTCTCGAACTCACAACGATTCTCCTGTCTCAGCCTCCCGAGTGCTGGGATTACAGGCGTGAGCCACTACGCCCGGCTCCCTTCTCATTTTCTATTGATATTTTGAATTTTCCTTCTTTTATTTTACAGTTCCCCACCCTTTTCTAGTACAACCATAAAGCCTTATGAAGTTTTAGGTGGCTAGTTAAATCTGTGCTATTATTCTTGCATACTGTGTTATTATTAATGGAGGTGAAGTAATTGCATTTAGTATCAATATTTGGTCAATATTTGGCTTGTTTAAAGTTTATAATTGTAGAGCTCTTCTCCATGGTTAAATACCATGTGTTCTTGCTGTTAGGATATGTCAATATCGTTTGACTGCCGTGCTGTTATTGTTGCTTTTATTATTATAGCCAAAGTGGCATAGCTATTGAAATAATTGGTTCTCTCTGTATGCCAATACTTTTGTGGCATTAATAATACTGTACCTAGTTTCCATGTTACTTTACAGCAGATCAAATAGGCTACTACCTGCTCTCCCAAATAAACAAAGCTGACTGGATCTCTGGTTACAGGCAAAGGACAAAAGTTAGCCATTTCCAGAGAGTGACACTGAAGAGGAGACAAGGGTTACAGAAGTCTCCATAGCAACAGTGCAGCTTTCCATTATAACCAACCTGCAAGCATAAGCTCAAAAATGAAACAAAACAGGAACATTAGAAGACAGGTCATAAAATGCCTCCAGAATTCCCAAATCACCCCAGGCTTATTCATGTGACAATAACAGGCAAAGAAAAAACCTACCAACTACAAAAAAAAAAAAAAAATCCAGATCTGAATAGATTCACTGGTGAATTCTACAAGGACTTCATAGATCTATCCCCAGTACTCCTTTAACTCTTTAATAAAATTGAAAGAGAAGGAGTATTAGGAAAGTTGATCCTGGGAGTACCACTACCCCAATTCCAAGATCAGATAAGTATTCAACCTGAAAAGACAGCTTTAGGCCAGTCTGTTTAATGAACACAGATGTAAAAATTCTCAACAAGGTACTGGCAAATGGAATGCCATAAATCATCAGAAAGATCATACACTATGACCAAGTGGGCTTCATTCTATGTTGGAAACCATTACAAAGCAGCTCTGGGCAGGATTTGAGATTAACTAATTGGCTTTCTCTGTTTATCTGTGAGTCTGTCCTAAGCCTAAGCCCCTTGCCTGGTGATGGGAACTGATTCACAATAAGCGAATCTCTATGAATAACTGGTCCTGGCTGAGGCCTATAGTGGCCTAAAATGCTAGAGATACCTCAGAAGGCAAGATAAGGCCACAACTGAGGACACACAGTTCCAACCCAAATAAGTAGATAGAGAATACAGCTGTAATCATCTCACTCCTGCAGTCTCAATCCTACCATAAATGTCATCGTGGAGATAAGATGGTTCTCCTAAATTGCCACAATTTACTACTTAGAGGAGTCTTTGAAGTGATTCCCAAGGTCCTGCTCATTTCCTGTGGTTTCCTCAGTATCCTCTCTCTTTGTTTGGAGATGTAATAAATATGGGCAGCCCAGAGAAGCTCTGTCATATCCCTTGTCTGAGCCACAAAGGCAAGAACTCTACAGAGGATTTTGATCTTCCTGGAGCCCTGAAATCATACCACTTGTCACTTGGGGAGTTGTGGATCTAGGCCAGACCCCCAATAACTCCATAGCCACAAGGATGGTTAAAAAAAAATCAATAAATGTAATGCATCACAAATATTGAAGGAAGGGAAAAATCATATGATCATCTCAATAGACACAGAAAAACCTTTGAAAAAAATCCAACATCAATTCATGAGCAAAACACTAAAGAAAATAAATGAGGAGAGACCTTACCACCACTTAGTAAAAAGCATTTATGACAAATGAACTGCCAAAATCATATTAAAACTTTCCTCTCTAAAATCAGTAAAAATATGAAGATATCCACTGTCACCACTTCTGTTGAACATAGGAATTGGAATATTAGCAAGGACAATTGTGTAAGAAAAATAATTAAATGGGATATGTATATGAGAGAAAGGAGTCAAAATATCTTTATTTAACTACATAGAAGACCTCAAAAAATTTCATCAGTAGACTCCTAGAATTGCCAACCAAATCCAACAATGTAGAAGGACTGAAAATCAGCACAAAAAAGTCAATATCATTCCTGTATACCAGTCTTGAACTCACTGAGAAAGAAATCAGAAAAAAGTATCATTCACAATAACATTAAGGGAAATTGAATACTCAAGAATTAACCTAACTGAGGAAATGAAACTTCACAATAATATCTATAGCATGCTAAAAAGGAAGAGAAAGAGAAGGAAAAGGAGGAGGAAGAGAAGGAGGGGGAGGAGAAGAAAAAGAAGGAGAAGGAGAAGGAGAAGGAGAAGGAGAAGAAGAAGAAGAAGAAGAAGAAGAAGAAGAAGAAGAAGAAGAAGAAGAGGAGGAGGAGGAGGAGGAGAAGAAGAAGGAGAAGGAGAAGGAGAAGGAGAAGGAGAAGGAGAAGGAGAAGGAGAAGAAGAAGAAGGAGAAGGAGAAGAAGAAGATTGAAAAGAACATTAAAAATGTAAAGATATTACATGGTCTTTGCATAGGCAGAGCCAATATATTCGAATTGGCCATATTTCCAAAACTAATACACAGATTTAATGTAATCCCAATCAAAATACTAATGACACTACTCACAGAACTAGATAAAATAGTCCTAAATTCACATGGAGTCAGAAGATTAAAAAGCAATCTTGGTTAAAAAGAACAAAACAGAAGGTGCTAAATCCAGAATTTGATTATTACAGAGCTATAGTGACAAAAACAGCATGGCACTGTCATGAAAACAGACATGAGGATGAGTGTAAAAGAATAGAGGATGCAGATACAACCCAGACACATTCAACTATTTGGCCTTTGACAAAGGGGCCAAAAACATACACTGGAGGAAAAACACCCTCTTTAATAAATGGTGTTAGGAAAATTGACTATCCACATGCAGAAGATTGAATCTAGACCCACATTTCTCACCATGTATTAAAGTAAAATTGAAATAGATCAAAGGTATAAATGTGAAAACAGAAACAATCTGCTGGAAAGTAAAACTCCCCAAGGTATAGGCATTCACAAGGACATTCTGAACAAAAACTCAATTTCAGAAGAAATAGTAGCAACAAACAACAAATGGGATTATGAGAAGTTAACCATCTGCTCAGCAAAGGAAACAAGTAACTGAGTGAAGAAATAATCTACCAAAAACATTTATCCAGCTATTCCTCAGACAGGACTAGTGTCTAGAACATATAAAGAACCCCCCAAAATTAGACACATCCAAAACAAAGGAGCCAGTCAAAAAATGGACAAGTGAAGAAGTACAAATGGCCAATAACTACATGAAAAAATAATTATCACTTCTGGCCATTTGAGAAATACAAATTAAAGCCCCTTTAATATATTTTCTTACTCAAAAGAGAATGGCTATCACCAATAAATCAATTAATGAATGCTGGCGAGGCTACAAGGAATGTTGATGGAATGTAGTATAACCACTGATATACCTAGTATAGGAATTAGCTTGGATAGTCCTAAAAAAACTAAACCTAGAAATTCCTTTTGTCACAACTATTTCCTTCCTAAGTGTCTTCCCAAAGAGTTAAAGTCATTATATTGTAGTGACAAATGTATATCCATCCATGTTTAAGGCAGCACATTTCATAGTAGCTAAATCCTGGAAGCCACCTAGTTGGCCACCAAGAGATGAATGGATACAGAAGTATGGTACTTAAGCAGAATGGATTACTACTTTGCCAACAAGGGGTATAAACTAGGAGAACAGATGCACCTTTAGAGCATAACGTTAAGTGAAATAAGTCAGATGCACAAGCTTAAGTATTATAATATTGCATTGCTTCTCCTATACAAGAAACCTAAATTATCAATAAAGGTCAAAATAAAAGGAAGATAATAGGAACTAGGGAGATAGATCTTTTGTAAATAGAAAGAGAGTCAAGAAAGGGAAGAAAGAGTGAGGGGAAGACAAGGGGCTAAAAAAGAATTAAGATATGTCACGTACGTGAGCCAGTTCGCCATCAGTAATATAATCACTATGTATTGGAAACATGTACTGAAAAAATGAAAACTGAAAAATGTTTTGAAATTTAAAAATCTTATTTAATTTCTTTCAGAAGTCTTCCAAATAATTTATATTTTTTAATCAATAGAATATCTTACTTCTACCAATTTTCTTTTTTTAAAAAAATACCAGATTTATTATCTTCGGTACTAAAATACAGTCTTCTGCAGGTAAGCAGTAACTATATATAGATATACAGAGAGAAAGGTTTACTAAGGTAAAGAATTGTAAAGAAATACACAATTATGGGGTGACAAATCAGAAGTTTCAGAGCAGATTAGGAGGGCAGGAAATGAGTTAACTGATGCTTGACTGGAGCAGTCTAGAGATGGAATTTTGTCTTCTCCAGGAAACCAGTTTTGCTCTTTAAGCTTCTGACTGACTTAACAATGCCTCCCCACATTAGTGGGATTGATGTATTTTGCTCAACTAAAGTCAACTGATTGTTTATTCTGACCACATCTATAGAATAAATGTTACTCACATCAATATCTAGATTTGTGTTTCATTAGACAGCTATTACCGCAGCCCAATGGATAAACTTATTATCCCAGCCACTTGGGGCTGGGGTTTTAGCTCAGTGGCTTAAACACCTGCCTGGCAAGTGCAAGGTCATGGGTTCGATCCCCAGTGGGGGGGAAAAAATTATCCCAGCCACTGAAATAATAAAAGTGTGCAATTTGCTATTTAGCTTGTTAAATTCTCAATAGATACACAACTATATTTGAGTTAAACTTTTTGAAATAAAACATGCATACTTGTCTGTGAAACCAAATAGTAACACATAAGAATTGGTCAAATATAAAGATATAATTTATTATAGGTACCAAAATTATTGCATTTTATTTGTGTTATTTATAAACAATACTAAGTGAATAATTAACATTTCTTATGAGAATACAAAAAATCTGTTTTGAAAAGAGTTTTTATATGTGAGTAAATTTTCTCAGGTGCTCAAGTTGGAAGCTCAGAAACAGGGAAGTATGCTTAAGCTATTCTGTTCACATTATCCTCTCTTTGCTGTAGTTTACATATGATGGCAGTTATATGTCTTATTAATTTACCAATTTAAGGTACATTTATTAACCTCATTCTGTAGCACTTATGATCTGAAACTTTACACCAGCAAGTAAGTCATATTTTTTCTGAAAATTGGGTTATTTTAAAATTAAAAGTATCTTGAAACATTTAGGATTTATAATTACTAACATTGCGAGAGACGGTATTATTGTTTTATTTATTAAAAGAGGGGGTACAAGAAATTGTTAAAAAAATAAATAAGTGCTGAGGATATACTATAGCTCAGAGATAAAATGCTAGCCTCACATGAGTGAGGTCATGGTTTCTATCCCTAGTACCACCAAAAGAAGCAAAGACTTTTTCTCCACCCAGAAAGAAAAAGAAAATAAAGAACACTTAACTGTATCTCCTAAAGCAAAACAAAACAATATAAATGTTACAGCATAATTGTGACTACAATATATGTGTATATTCTTTTTATAACTACTCAAAATAATGTAAGAATCAGATCTAATTGTAGTAGTATACATAGAAAATAAAAGTGATGCTTGAATATAAAAAGGAGGCATGAAGGAAAATAAGAATTTTGGGCTAAGGGAACATAAAGATAACAAAGGTTACTTCAAATACTCATAATTTCTTCTCAGTATCACTTACAGCATTGATTAATCACTGAAGAGCAGTTTATCTTGGTTAAGAAGAAAGTTTTGTGTTACTGTTTGTTTCACTTTTGTAAATCTTTTTGGTTTATATTTTATACTCTGATTACTTTGCAGAATATAATGCAGAGCTCATCAGCCTTTGTCATTTCTCATTACTTTGCTATGAAATTTTAATTTTTCATAAAAGAAAAAATAAAAAGTCTGACTGTTGGAAAATTATTGTTAACCCAGTTATAAAAAAAAACATTTATTTTAATATGACAGATATATTGGTGAATAGAGAAATGAAGGTTAACTTTTCCAACAATGTTAAGAAGAGGTACATTTTTATTGTGGTTGGCCCAATTCAGGAAGCCAAGCAAGGAGCATGTCGATTCAAGCTCAGGTAGACCACCAAGAATCCTGTTTTACTGTAAGTTCATAGAAGATTATTCAGAAGTGAAAGGAATTGTGGCACTATTAGGGCAGCAGTGATAGCTGTTCAATTTAGCATTAACATCTCCAAGAAGAGTACCTCTGATTTGAAAGGAGGTAAATTGAATTTATGTTTTAATTAAGCTTCATAGAAAATTTTTTTTTTTTTTTGTACTGGGGATCAAACTCATGACCTTGCACTTGCCAGGTAGGCGCTTATGCCACTGAGCTAAATCCCCGGCCCAGAAAAGATATTTCTTGTCTTTCTTTTTTTTGCTACTGATCTGCAGCTCCTGTAACATCTGTTACATATTACATCTATAATAAATATGGCTGATTGAAATAATTAGTGTACAAAATACAATAAAGTTTTAACAGACAATCTTCAATTTATGGATGTATCAGAAACACTTTATTTTCCCTCAAAAGATTGTATTGTATCCCCATGAACTAAGGATCCAAAGAATTCAAAAGTTTACTGTAGTGCCCACATATAATTTAATGTACTGTAAAGAATAATCTACACTGTAAAATTAAATAGGTTAATAAACTTCTAAAATAAATAAAATATGAAAAATTATAAATATCTTCTTATATTACTGTGAAATTACCTATAGTTTATTTTTTTTACCAAGAACACTGAGTTAAAAGAGAATTTGGTCTAAACCATTCCAATGATTTGTATGACAGTTGATTTTTATTTCTACTCTTGACTTGAAAAACATATGAATAACATGCAACTTTGATAACTTTTTACCATGATATAACCTGGAGACTCTTGTAAGTGTGCAAATGCAATTGTTGCTGTGGCTCTGAGCACCCTGTGTCAGCAATGGATATTTTTATGTATAATTAGAGATTTAAACACTAATTGTATTGTCATTCATACATCTGTAATGGGAAAAAAAGTGCTGATTTAAGTTAATCACATAGATAGTAATTTTTTCCTTTTTGTGAAATATGTTAGAATTTATATTGATAAAATTACAGCAGATTAAATTTTAAACAATGAAATGGGAATAAATGAAATACTTTTGAATACTGCTCAAGTTGAAACTGTCAAAAGGATATACATGGATAACTTTACTGCAAAACAAATAATGGTCCTAGCTTATTAAAATAACAGCTAAGGCATGCAATGATTTCCATCCCACCAGAAAGCCTTGATGTGTCGCTCTGAGACTGATAGGACCCTGCCCAGCATCCTTCATCACCAGAGGACCCACTAGAAAGTCCCTCTGGGCCTATTTGAGTCCCACCCAGGGGCCCCTGGGTGGCCTAGAGCTGCCTGTGCTCCACCTAGTGTACCAAAAGTGCTCATGGTGATTTCCATCCCATGGGGAAGCCTTGACCTGTCACTTAGAGACTGTAAGTCCACTCTCAGCATCCCTCTCACTGGAGGACCCACAGGAAGTTCTCTCTGGGCCTATTTGGGGCATGCACAGTGACCCTGAGTGGTTGGAAGCCCCTGGTAAGTCCTGTCTAAGGTTTCCACTCAACTGGGGAAACTCCCAGCAGTACAGATAGATATTCTCAACCCAGAAAACAACTGAGACCTTGCTTTCAGTTTCCCTAAGGGAATATAGGAAAATGACAAAACAAAAGAGCAAAATGCAATCTCAAACCTCCAGCCCAGCCCAATCAACCATAGGAGACATGGACATAGAACAAAATCTAAGCCATATACCTGAAACTCTTGAAATAGTAGCAATGGAAGTAAAGAAACAACTCTGGGAAGCTGTAAAAGAACTCAGATAAGAAATAATCTCCCAGGTCAAAGAAGAAATGATAAATGTAATGAAAGAAATGCTGAACACATCTAAAGAAGACATAGTTAAAAAATTAGAGGAACACTGCCAAAAGATGGAAACCTTGAATGAACAATACAAAAAACAAACAACACATGAAAAACATATAAATCAAAATTTCCATCAAAAGGTGGAAAAACCACCTCAATAAAAGTGAAGATAGACTTTTAGACCTCAAAGACAAGATTGCACCTAGTGAATAGGAAAGAAAAGATCTTTTTAAAATAACAAATAATCAAGAAATAACAATTCAAAAGCTGCAAGATGATGCAAAGAAAAATAACATAAGTGATAGGTATAAACAAAAAAGAAGGTGACAACACAAATGATATCAAGAAGTTATTTACAGAAGCAATAGCTGAAAATTTCCCAAACATGTGAATGGAAACTGACATACATATCAGTGAAGCATATAGAATTCCAAATAACCATAACCAAAATAAAACTACATCCAGACACATAATAATCAACATCTCAGAAATCCAAAATAAGAATATTAAAAGCTGCTAGAGAGAAGAGACAGATCACCTGTAAAGGAAAGCCTATCAGAATCACAGCAGACTTCTCAACACAATTAATTCAAGAAGAGCATGGAGTGAAATATTTCAGACCCTAAAGGAAAACAACTTCAAACCCAAATTGATGTACCTTGCAAAACTATCCTTCAAAATGGATGGAGAAATAAAATACTTCCATGACAAATATTAGCTGAAGAATGTTATAACAACCAAACCAACCCTGCAAGAATACTGAAAGACATTCTAGATAGACATGGATAAAAACCACTAAGCAAGGCAAACAATTAACCAGAGGGAAAGGTAAAGAATCAATAGCAGAAAGGCAACATACCAAAAATAAACCAATATATATGTTATAACCATTAATATAAATGTCCTCAATTTGCCAATTAAAAGAAACAGACTGGCAGAATGGATAGAGAAACAACATCCAACCATATGCTGTATACAAGAAACCCAACTAACCCAAAAGAAAATTCATAGACTGAAAGTCAGAGGATGGAAAACAATACTTCATGCAACAGGAAAAAAACAAAAAGCAAGAGTAGTTATTCTATTTGCAGACAATGTAAACTTTAAACCAAGAATGATCCAGAGATAAAGAAGGTCACTACATACTAGTTAGGGGAAAACTTCAAGAGGAAGAGATAACAATCTTAAACATATATGCACCAAATTCAGGAGCACCAAGCTATACAAAGCAAATATTAATAGAAAAAAAATCAAGTGAACAATAACACAATTATAAGGGGAAAACTTAACACACCATTGACACAAAGGGACAGATCAATTAGTCAGAAAATCAGCAAAGAAATAACAGAACTGAATCACACCTGTGAATAAATGGACTTAGTGGATGTGTACTGAGTGTTCCACTAAACAACATCAGAATGCACATTCTTCTCAGCAGCACAGGGAACATTCTCTAAAATAGACCATATACTAATCAACATATTTAAGTAAATGCAAAAGAATTGAAATTATCCCGTGCATGTTATCAGATAATAGCACCATAAAACTAGAAATTAATGATAAAAGTAACTGCAAAAAACACACAAACACATGGAAATTAAATAATACACTCTTGACCAATCAGTGGGTCACAGAGGAAATTAAAGAAGAAATTAAACAATATCCACAAGCAAAGGAAAATACAAATACAACTTACTGGAACTTGTGGGATGCAATAAAAGCAATCCTCAGAGGAAAATTTATTGTGGTGAATTCCCACATCAGGAAAACAGAATGAACACAAATAAACAACCTAATATGCACCTCAAACATCTAGAAAAAGAAGAGAAAATTCAAGTCCAAAGCCAAAAGAAGGAAGAAATTATAAAAATCAGAGCAGAAATCAATGCAATAGAGACCAAGAAAACAATACAAAGAATCAACGAATCAAAGAGTTGGTTCTTTGAATGAATAAATAAAACTGATAAGCCCCTAGCCAACCTTATTTAAAAAAGGAAAGAAAAGACTCAAATTCATTCAATATGGAATGAAAAAGGTGAAATCACTACCAACCCTGTGGAAATACAGAAGATCATCAATACCTATTTTGAAAACCTCTACTCTCATAGGTTTGATAACACAGGAGAAATGGACAGATTCCTAGAAACATATGAACTACCAAAGCTGATCAAGAAGATGTAAAACTACTGGATAACCCAATTACAATTAATGAAATTGAAAATGTAATTAAAACCTTATCAACAAAGAAAATCCCAGGTCCAGATGGATTCACTGCTGAATTCTACAAGAAATTTAATGAAGACTTAATGCTGACACTCCTCAAACTCTTTGATGAAATTGAAAGGGAAGCAATTCTCCTTAACTCATTCCTGGAAGCAAGTATTACTCTAATACCAAAACCAGAGAAAGACCCAACCAAAAAATAGAACTACAAGCCAATCTCCCTAATGAACATAGATGCAAAATTCTCAATAAAATATTGGCAAACAGAAAGCAGCAAATCATCAAGATTAAACATCACAAGCAAGTGGGAATGCAGGGATGGTTCAGCATAGGTAAATCCATAAATGTAATCCACCATATCAATAGAACCAAAAATAAGAATTACATGATCATTTCTATAGATGCAGATAAATCTTTGGATAAGGTCCATCACTCATACAATATAAGAACCCTACAGAAAATCAGATTAGATGATCTTTACCTCAATATGATAAATACCATCTATAGCAAACCAACTTCTAACATCATATTAAAGGGCCAAATACTGAGATCTTTTACTCTAAAATCAAGGACTATACAAGAATGTCCATTGCCACCACTCCTATTCAATATAGTGCTGGAAATATTAGCCAGAGCACTTAGACAAGAGAGACAAATATAAGGAGTAAAGATAGGAAAAGAAGAAGTTAAATTACTATTATTTGCAAATGACATGATATTCTACATAGAAGGTCCATTGAAAGACTTCGAGGTATAATAAATTCAGTAATGTGGCTGGATACAAAGTCAGCACCCAGAATCAATAGCATTCTTAAACAAATCAACAAACTCATTGAGAGAGAAATAAGAGAAGAAACACCCTTCACAATAGCATCCAAAAATATGAAATACTTAGGAATCAATTTAACAAAAGCAGTAAAAGATCTATTCATGGAAAATTATAATACACTGAAAAAAGTAATTGAAGACCTCAGAAAATGAGAAGACATCCCTTATTCATGGATAGGAAGAACAAATATTGTGAAAATTACCATTATCCTCAAATTGTTATACATATTTAATTCAATTTCAATCAAAATACCACTAGCATACCTCACAGTTCTAGAGAAATTATTCCTAAAATTCATCTGGAACCAGAATGACCTAGAATATCAAAGGCAATTCTGAGCAACAAAAGCAAGGCAGCAAGTATCATAATTCTTGACTTAAGTTATACTACAAAGCTACTGTGATAAAATCAGCATGGTTCTGGAATAAAAACAGACCTGAAGATCAATGGAATAGATTAGAAGACACAAGTACAACTACAAACAAACTTAGCCACCTTATGTTTGGTAAAAGGGCCAAACATATTCAATAGAAGAAAGATAGTCTCTTTAATAAGTGGTGCTGGAAAAACTGGCTCTCCATATGCTAAAAATTAAAACCCATGCCTATCACCATGTACTAAACTAAAGTCAAAATGGGTGAAAAATCTAAATATTAAAACAGAAACACTAAATCTGCTGGAAGACAAAGTAGGTAGAAATCTTGAAGACATAGAGGTCAGCAGAGAATTCATGAACAAAAATCAAATCACATGGGACTTCCCAGAATCAATAACTGGGATCCCATCTTATTAAAAAGTTTTTGCATATCAAAAGAAATCTCCAACATATTAAAAAGGAAACCCATGAATTTTGAAAAAATCTTAAAGGACTTCTGTCTAGAATATATGAAGAATTAAAAAAATCAGACCCCCAAAATTCAAAGTCCTAATCCAAACACGTACATCTGAGATGAATACATGGTTCTGAGATAAAGAAATACAAATGGCAAATAAATACATGAAAAAATGTTCAGCATAGTTGGTCATTAGAGAAATGCAAATGAAAACCATACTGAGATTCCATCTCACTCCAGAAAGAATGGCCAGGATCAACCAAACTACCAATAAGAAATGCTGGAGAGGCTGTGGGGGAAAAGGAACTCTTCTGCACTGTTGGTGGGAGTATAGACTGGTGCAACCACTGTGGAGGTCAGTCTGGAGATTCCTCAAAAAGCTAGGGTTGGAGGTCCCATTTGACCCAGCTCTCCCACTTCTGGACATATTCCCAGAAGAACTGAAAACATCGTATCACAGAGATATATGTGCAACCATGTATATAGCAGCACAATTTGTAATAGCCAGATCTTGGAAACAACCTAAATACACATCAACTGAGGAATGGATAAAATAAGATGTGGTACTTTCGTACAATGGAGTACTACTCAGCTATAAAGAATGATCACATTGAGATATTTATAAATAAATGGATGTAACTTGAGACCATACTCATAAGTGAAATAAATCAAACTCACATGTGTAAATATTGTATAGTCTCCCTAGTGTAAAAATGATAAGATTACAGAAGATATAGAATCCTCAATAAATACAGCGAAAGGATAAGAATTTCTCAAAAGGGGGAAAAATAATATCTCAGGGAAAAGGAGGAAGAAGAAAAAGGAAGAGAAAAGAAAAAAATATCTAAAATTGTATAAACACTCTTAGGATTGCTAAGATGATTGTGCTACAAATTCTATTAGTTCTTGGAACAAAACAGTTAACATTCATAACAGTGGAACTGTTTTGCATGTTTGTGTCTGGGGATCTGAGGAACTCTTTCCAAAATCACTATGTAAAATAACAACCTTACTTATATTTCTACCACCTTGTTTTGAAGACCCGTATTGTCATTGTTTTAGGTTCTTTGCTATTGTTATTTATTGTCTTTTTTGTTTCTTGTTTTTCTAGTAATTTGTTTTGTTTTGCTTTGTTTTGTTTTGTTTGTTTTGTTTTTCCCTCTAATACAGAAAGGACAGATGTACATGTAGATACTTATAAATGCCTAGAACTTCTCCTAAACAGTTTATGACAATGGATTTTATTAAGCATGATGAAATAAACAATTACTTTGAAGAAAAAAAGACGTTTTGGTATTCATTGTGGATTTCCTATTGTCATGCTGTGAAATCCAGTAATACTTTTATTCTTTATTCAGAGTAGTTTTAGTTTGTTTTGTATTATTTAATTTCAACATAACAGCTATTTTGAAGAGAACAAGAGACATTACTGTAGCCATTGTTGATTTTCCTATTGTCTGGTTCTGATGGCCTGTAATGTCTTCATTACTCTGTTTTGATCAGTTTTATACTATTTTGTTTTGTATGAATTCCTTGCGTGTGAAGATATGGACAACTATTTAGAAGAAAATAAGAGACATTATGGTAGTCACTGTTGATCTCCTGTTGTCTTGCTTTGAAATGTTTGTCACCTTCACTGTTTTCTTCTGATCTGCTTTGTTTTGTTTTGTTCTATGTTGTTTTACCCTCTTTATAATAAAAATAAAACAAAAAATAAAACAACAGCTAAAATAACATATAGTTAGTTGGTGTAAAAATTCATTTATAGAATGTGTAGTGATATTTTGCTGTTTATCTAAAAACATCTAAATTATTTCAAAACTAATGAAAATGAAAGTGAGACTACACAAAAAGGAAGAGAAATAGCAAAGTATCAAAATACTAAGAAAAATTACTAAGCTTTTACATCTAGCCATGATGGAAGCTAATAGAAACCTGATTTACTCTCCTGCTATAAACAATTCGAAAACTGAAAAGAATTCCTGAATCAGTTGTGGTCTACCTGAGTAGAGCTAACCCAAGAAATTTTGCAAGCAAAGGAAGAGAAATCAGATGGCTCTGTGAGTTAACTTCAAATCCCAGAGTGGGCCACAGCACAGTGAAAGGATCCAGACAGGATGGCTGGCTGCATAGGTTGAGGCAAAAATCATGCATTTGAGGGGAGGACAAGGTGGTTAGGGATTCTCGTAAAAAATGCTAGATAGAGAGAGAGAGAGATTTCTGGAATTCTGTGGCAAGACTTCTTGAAATTTTAGCTGAAGGAGAAAGACAAGTAAATTTAAGGAGTGCATAGCATAAACTATTCATAATGAAACAGAGTGACAAAAAAGCAGCTGAATAAAGTAAAGGCAGAAGTCGTGCACTTTGGGACACTGAATGGCACAAACAGAACTGGGGTGCTAAAAGAAAAATGAAAATATATGAGACACATGAACCATGAAGTACAAAAAATGTTAATTAGAATCAAAATTTTAAAAATTTGCTTGGGAAAAATGCTCATGGGATTGAAAAAGACAAGCCACAGATAAATAGAGATGCTTGAATAAATATGATCAGGGCCTTGTTTTTAACATAAAGAATAAAAGACAAGAATGTATAGAAAACAGGGAAATAATTAAGTATAACATCCTCATGATGGTGTGTGCTAAATGGTTGTGCTGAAGTTTTTACAGTGTTATATTCTGAAATAAACCATTATGCTTGTCTACCCTCAGTATAACCCTTTCCCGTTCCATCCTTGGGGTCTCAGGAGATCCTTTCTTTCTTAGGGTGACTCCTCCAGGTGCTTCAAGTATGCTTGCCCAGCTGATCTTGTGTTATCACTGGGATCCAAGAGATCCACCCAAACCCCTTGCTGCATTGAAGGTTCGGGTGTCAGATGGGATTTGCCGACTTGCGTGGCTCGTTTGCACTCTAGTTTCACCAGGTAATCCAGTGATGAGTACATAACCCCTGGGATCTGTAATGAGCGGCCTAGCTAGATGAGGTGGGTAATTGGGATGTGCCTTTCAGGGAAACCTTGCTATTTCCCAACTGCATCCCTCCAGCTCAGCCTGTCTTTCTGCCTCTTGACTGCTAGGAGCTGAGCAATTATGTTCTGTCACACCTTTCCACCATGATCTTTCTGTTATGAAGCCAAAGGTTCATGGACTGAAATCTCTGAATCTGAAACAGGGACATGGTAAATGACCTGCAGAATATAAAGTGAAAGCCTCTGTGCATATGTGAATGGTTGAGGTTTTCTTAAGACTCAGAGACTCTTTCCCCGAAAAGATTCATAAAGTAAACAACCAGGTCCAGGAAGACATGGTGCGTGTGAGAAAATGTTGAGGACCAACAGGGCCCTGTGGGGAGGTGAGAGGACTTTCCAGAGTGATGTGGAATTTAGGCAGGCAGCCACTGGGGAAGAACCAACTCCAGAAAGAGTCAAGTTCACCTAGTGAAGAACAAGATAAGATGACACCTGCGATAGAGGGGTAGCAAGAAGACAGGCCCCAGGAGGGGGACTGAATGGCCAAGGCCAAATGTCTTGTGATTCACTTGTGAGAGACTCCTGCACAGGAATGTGATACAAACAAGCTGATAGATAACCAGTATTACCGAGCTGTTATTCACATCCCTCTGAAGAGTGCCTTTGTTAAGCTAATTTTAGGAAAGTTACAATTAACAGTGCTTGCAAAAGGAATCCTTACTATATACCTTAATATCCTATAAACCCAATTCTAGCCAAACTTTCCTGCTTATGACCCTACAGGTTGATATAAATTTGGCCCTGAGTGATCTGAGTTGTAAACATTTTTGTATATAAAAACTTCTAGACAGAGTCCTGTCTTAATTATTTTTCTCATTGCTGGAACAAAATACCAACACCCAAGTTAAAGACAAATGGTTTATTTTGACTCCATTGCAGAGTGGCATGGCGCAGGGACATGAGAGAGGAGGAACAGTCCATGGTAGGCAGGCAGGAAGCAGAGAGTAGCAAACCTGGCTTTCCCTTTTATCCCATCCCATCTACAAGCCTTCTGTGTAATGCAACTCACACCCAGGGTGGGGCTGCTCTTTTCAGTACACCCAGAAATATCCTAATTACAGTAAGACTACCCACAAATCCAGCATCACACACCCTTGGTCTCAGCCATCACACACCCACGACCCAGTTAATCCCCAAAGCCCCACCTATGAGCACAGGAAGTTTTGGGGCACATCTAGATACAAGCTTAGTAATCTCCTCCCAATACTGGGACTTTCTGCTCTTGTTTTCCAGTAAATGCTTTTGCTCATTTTTCTCTTGACACTTTGACTTTCTGGGCTGAGAGAAGAACCCAGGTGACAGAAGAGAACAGAACTGTTGAGTCAATATGTATACTTTTACTCCTTTAAGCTAGGTATTGTAGGCGTTGTGTTCTAGTGTTGAAAAGCTGACTGACACACCCTGTCTGTGGTCCATGCAGAGGGTCTTGAATGTAGTCTTTTGATTAGTCAAGGCCAGTAGTGCCGGCCACTGTGGCTCACAGCACTCAGAGGATATGGAAAAGAATGAAGGCAAAGCACAGGGAACGTGCAGGGGTGTTTGCTCATAAACAGTCCTGGAAAGGGGATCAGCTTCCATCATTGGCATTGGGCTGCAATTTCAAGGCAGGCAGTAAAGTGAGAAAACCTTGCAGGGAAAGTAGGAAGGTTCAGGAATGTTCAAGGTATAATTGGACAGCAAGGGGAAGTTGGAGGGCTGCTAACTAGAAGCAGACACCTTATGTAACTCATCTTCATAAACGGTCTTTGCGTGTGTGTGTGTGTGTGTGTGTGTGTGCGTGCGTGCGTGCTTGTTTCTGAATTTGAGGTACATGTAAAAAACAGAAGCTGGCGTTAGTTGATCAAGTCCAAGGCATTGTGCTGGACACTGTGAGTCAGGGTGCCATTGCAAAAAGTTCTGGCCATGGGCATTTTGTAAATTACCTGTCACACTGAAGATTCTTCACCTTTCAACAACTCCTTAGAAACTCAGAATGACTTCCTTAAATTTTTGAGAACTTATGCCTCAGTTAAGAAATTGTGATATTGCATTCATATGGCCATCTCTGGGCAGAGGAGTAATTTATTGAATAAAGGCAGATAGGACCAAGGCTACTGTCCTGCAGATTCCAGCTAAATTTAGCTTCTGATACTAGCATGGATAGCAACACTGCCCTAACGAGAAACAGATGGGAGTTGGGTGCATGTGCTTTCAGAGCCATTTCATGGGATGGTTACGTAGTTGTCTGACCCATAAAGCTCTCAGGGGAAACTTGTTTACGGGGCAGACACCTTCCTGCTTTGTTGGTCCATGTTCGGATCTTGCCTACCTGACCATCACTCTGCCCCCGGAGCCTGACTCAGCGTTCTCACCTGTGTGCTGGGGTAAGTCTGGCCTCAAGTAACACTTGTTCTTCATGCACAAGGTGCACATTTGATGCACAAACCACAAAAAGAAGTGAGTGCAAAGGTTTTACTTCCATACCCTGGGCATGGAAGGAAGAACGTGTTGGGAGGACAGGCCTAGACCAAATGAGACAACGATGCAAGTCAAACAGAGAGAGCGGCAGTGCCTAGCAGTGTACTGCTGGTTCCCCATGTCCATGGACCCCACATCCATGAGTCAACCAAAAGTGGATGGAAAATATTTTTAATTACTTCTGTGCTGAACATAGACTTTTTTTTTTTTTTTTGTCTTTTTGAGACAAGGTCTCTCTATGCAGTTCAGGGTGGACTTGAGCTCACTTTGTAGCCCAGGCTGGTCTTGAACTCACAACAACCCTCCCAAGTGCTGGGATTACAGGCATGAGCCATCATGCCTGGCAATTTTTTTCTTGTTATATTTTCTAATAAATACAGTATAACAACTATTCATATAGTTATATTACACATTGTGAATAACAGAGATATTTTAAATTATACAAGAGAATGTTCATAGTTCATAGCCAAATCCTATACCTTTACATCAAAGAGTCTTGAGCATCCATGGATGTTAGAACCCCCAGAGTCCTACAAGTCTTCCTTTTTGGGACTGAGGGATAACTGCAATAAATGAATAGGGTGTCAATCATTAAATTTGTGGCAAGTGCCTGGACAGTCCCATAAAAGAATCAGTGGGAAGCAGGGGGGAAGCACAGTGTGCTAAATGGGAAAGATGTGTCTCAGTGCTTTTTTGGGTCATGATTTGAGCCATCTGAGTATAGTGTAAAATGAAAACTGTAAAGATGGTTGCTTCTAAGATGAGCAAGCTAAGCTTGCATTCAAAATGGATACTGAGACAACATAAAATTAGAAGAATTCAGCACAAGAGTTTTTGATATTTACAATTATCTTTGGGGACATAATTTATTTGTTCTCATTTAATTCTTAAAGAAATATGTATAGAGCCATTTGAGATGCACGTATGTCCCTAAGTTTATATGCACTTGCATTCATTTCAGTGAGGTGGAAGGAAATAAACTAACCTGAGATAAAAACAACCTTCCATGTGTGTAAGAGGCATGTTTTTAACATAATGTGTGTCAAAACACAAAAGAGTACTGACATTCTAGTCTGAAATGAAAAGTTAAGCAAAAAAAGTTGAAAAAGTAGAGATCTGACAAACAGCGTATGGTCATAGATTAGACACAGACAGGTGGGGAGAATATTTGTTTTATATAAAACTTCAAAGTGTCAGAAACATTTTGAAATAAAACTCTGAAATGGTGAAGGTTTCAAGATAATGAGTTTCATCCTGGAATTGGGACCAGGATGGGCGAAGCAGAGAACTAGCCTGCTTCTGCTACCTACAGAAACCAGAAAAACCACCCAGGGCCCCTCGCACTCCTTTGGCTCTCCAGTTATTTTATGCATTGTCCCATTGTGTCACTAGCTATAGGCCATTTATGCAGACTAGAGGAGAAAGATTTACCACTTCTAGGACTAACCTTTAAAAGCTAGCCAAGTGGTACTTACTTAAATAAGTCCCACTAAAAACTATTTGTCAATGTAGATCATAATTTTTAACATGTTTACCTTTTCATCATCAATTTTTTTTTTGAGAAACTATATTAAGGGTATGTTCCAAAAACTTTTTAAAACCATTCAAGCGTTCTTGGTGTGGTAGCGCACACCTATAATCCCAGCACTATGCAGACTGAGGTAGGAAGATTGCTGTGAGTTGGAGGCCAGCCTGGGCTACTTGGTGAGTTCAAATCCAGCCTGAACTACAAATATGAGCCTATCTCAAACACAACACAACACAACACAACACAACACAACACAACACAATACACTCAAATACATAAATAAATAATAAAGCACCCAAACCTGCTAACTTTTAGTTTATCATCAATGTTCCCCAAAAGATAGATTTTCAACAATCTAACTTTAAATTAAATTGTAAAGAAGAATTTGTAATCATTTATGTGGTAAGACTTAAAGGGGAAAATTTTATTCATACTTTAAAATTAAGAAAACACAGCACTAAAAAATTAACCATATAATTGAACTACGAGTTACTTTTAGACATTTCTATATTTTTATAAATTTTAAAAACAGGAAATTAACACTTTATACTCAGAATAAATGTATTTTATCTTTAAAATAAAATAAAATAAGATAAGAGTCAGGGTATGCAATAACTACTGTTAATAATATAGGATTTTTAGGAAATGCACCTATTCGTGAAAGTATTCCAAAAGTATTACATGAATGTGAAGTAGGTATTGTTAATCAGAGTACCTTAAATTAGACATCTGTTTTAATATAATTCTCTGAGCCTCATGTTCAACTACCACTACTATAAAACTAATAGACTAGCCATTATGTTAGAGTACCTAAAATAATTGATACCATTAGAACTATTCATATCTATTCCTTCCTGTATAATACTGTTTTAATTTAGTCTTTCATTTTTAATCACAAAAAACCAAGTTCATGATGATAACATCAACTACAGCTTATTGTCTTACTGAGTTACTGTACAGTTTACACTAAAATGTTGACTATCAGTTGGGTGTAGAGCTGCATGCCTGTAATCCCAGATCTCTGAGAGCCTGAGGCAGAAGGACTGTAAATTCTAAGCCAGCTTGAGCAATTTAGTAACACTGTCTAAAAGAAAAAAAAAAAAATTACAAATAAGGCTAGGCTTTCTGTAAAGACCCTGCGCTCCAGCCTCAGTACTGAAAATAAAGTTGGGTTAACTATTCTTAGCAAATGGTGGGTTTTTAACACACAGAGACTCATGTTTAGGGCTGTGTCTTCCATGGCTGTGACACTCCAAGCACTCAGCTTTCTCTAAGCTTCCATTTGTGCAAGCAGACACTTGCTGCGATGTCTACCTCACGATAATTCTGTATCTCAGTGAGTTGACACATGGTACCTGCGGCTCTCCACTGCCCACTGACATTCCCCGATGTGTTTACGTCTTCAGTTCTGTACATGCTTGCAGCAATCAACCCCTGTCCAGTTCTCCAGACGCTGGTGATTACGGTGATTCAAATATCATTCAAAATTGTCCTTTAAAAAATTCACATCGGATTTTGTCATAGTTCTTAAAATTCTTCATGTCTAGTTTTTCTCTTTTGATAATTTCCATCTAAAACAATTAACCAGGACCACAAGGCCCTGTGTAGTCTTACCTCACACACACTTTCTTTACGCTCCTGTGATTCCTGACTTGTCAAAGTTGTTTTTTACTTTTTTATTTTTTTATCTTCAGGGGATCATTCTTCTGGTTTCTGAGACTGAGCATGTTTCTTTTCCTTTTCTCATTGCTAATGCTTCCTCAACCTTTAGAAATTTACTTTTGTGAGTGGGGTACCAGGGATTGAACTCAGGATCTCATGCTTGCCAGGCTGGTGCTTGTGCCACTGAGTTAAATCCCAGCCCCAAGACTTACTTCATACTTTCCAAAGAGCTTATCGGACTCCATAAGCTGGTATTAATGTGCCTGGTGTGTTTCACGCAGCACCGCCTTCACGGCAGAACCAGTCGCTGTCCGACCTTTGTCCCACCTGTCTTGCTGCTGCTACTTTTTGTGTGTGTTTGTTTTGCCACACAATGTCAAATTTAGCTCATTTGCACTAATAAATAGAAACAGGCATTTCAATTACCTACTTATCATGTTTTATTTTTAAAACATCACATGCAACTGGAAATAACTGTTACTGACCCCTTAAATTTCTATACGTTTCTCTTTAAAGCTAAAATAAGGCAACCAGTGCGAGTGTGTGTGTATGTATTTATTTCTAACACAACATAAATAGCCTGCTGTAAGACTGCCCTTTGCAAGTGCTATAAAGTAGACAACGGAAAAATCACGTGAGCTCTCATTTTTCAGCCTTCTGCATAAAAAGCTTTGAATTTAACGACAGCAGCAATGTCTTTTATTTGCCCTATCAAAAAGCAAAGTGCCATTTCTCAGTAACAAACTTTCAGAGAATTCATATGTCTAAATATGCTTGATAGATAAATGGATAATATCCAAACTAATGCCCTGCTTAATGGATGTGCAACTCTTCCAGTGTCTATTTGTGTGGGAGAGTGCAAACCTGAGTGTAGGTGGTCTTCCGGCCAGTGACACTTCAGATGAGCCTGACACAAAGGCTGCTCAACCTTACGGCTCCTGGAGGAATCCAGAAATGGAGAGCACAGCACAGGCACTCCCAAGGGACTGGCACCCTGCCTCATAAATCTGCGGTGATGCTGACAGGCCCTCAGCCAGAGGATGACAAACCGCCGTCTTCCATGCTGTGGAAGGACAGATTCTGGGCTAATGGACTTGTTCTGCAACACCATCAGCTAACCAGTGCATACATTTAAAGAAAATATTTCTATAGTTTTCATATATCTATCAGTAAAATTACAGTGTTTTGGCTTTCATATAATTTATTCAACTATTTCCCTGGATTTGGTTAAGCTATAAAACAACATTTTCAGCAGATATTTTAAAGAAATTGTGAGCACTGCTACACCAGGAATTCATATTGCTGTTGATAAACATTTAGTCGCAATTAGGCTAACTCTTTCATTCAGGAAAGACTTATTAACATAATTGTAGTTCAACATCTGCATTTGAGTCATTGCGTTTGTTTGAAATAAACCTACTATTAACTGTTTGCAACTACAGTATAATTTGCAGTAGTTAACTGTCTAATCCTGAGTCAAAGAATTTGAGGTGAGGAAAATTTGAAGAGAAGCCAGTTTTTCTCCAGACTACTATGAATTTATGCTTTCTTCTGGCTAATTTATACTAATAGGATAATTAGGTAGTGATCTCGCTAGTTTTGATCAATACTATATTCAAATGGATATGGTTAAAAAATCCAAGGTCAAACAATATATTGATAACTTCTAAAAGTATTCATGGATTACAGACTGTCTTCTGAAAATTCTAAACAGAATTAAGATATGAACAATTATATTGCATTAACATTTTTAACTGAGCAATAGGATTCAAACTTTTAGTTGACCAAAAACATACTATCTAATATCCAGTTATTCATAAAGAACTAACCATAAAACTTACACCAATAAAAAGTAGGTAGGCAGCAATATAGAGGTAAGGCTAAAGAGTTACCATAAATGGGCACACCATTTCTTTTTTAGGTTGCTGAAAATATCTAAAATTAAATTTTGGAAGTATTTGGAACAGTCTGTTAAAGTTACAGAATTATGTACTTAAAATGGATATATTGATATCAATAAGGTAATCAATAATTACAGCATTTAAATAAAGGAATTTTGTCTTGTATAGGGTGTTGCAGGCTGAGCTTTCCTAATAGTAGATGTCAGTTTCATGGATGTTTTCTGTGAATCTACAAGGATAAACAGATTGCTAGAAAATGGACCTAACTGGGAATTTTATTGTTTAGTACTCTTGAACAGTGAGGAAAATGTGTGCTCGTTTTTCAAAAAAGTACTGCAAAGATTTTTGTTGATCTGCTATTGAACAGTGATGCCAAAATATTGAAAATTTAAAATTTCATGCTAATTTAAATTGTAGCTGCTCCTGAAAAAATACCAATTATGCACATTCACAAAGGAAGGGTGTAAACATCTGAAGGACCTGTGAGGCACAACAATAATCAGGGTTATACAGAAACAATTTATATGAGGCTTCAAATGTGTATCATAAAATGTATTATAAAAAATTTTAAACAACTGATATCTGTAAGAAAAACTATTACACTTGAAGATAGGTGACAGAAATTTAAATGGCTATTTAGAATCACCAGGTTGAATTAAATAGCATATTTAGCAATATGCAGCACTGTCAATGCTAGTGAAAGTTATTTTTTTCCTTAGTGGTGTTATCGGTCATACACATGCGTGCTTGCACACACACACACACACACACACACACAATTTTAGCTTATAAATCTGTGGCGCACAAGACAGAAAAATCTCCTTGACCCTGGTGTTTCCTGCCCCAACCTACAACTTTTATTAGACACTTTCCTGCACTCGTTCCTCTGATTCCTTTCGCATCTTTAGATGTGCACAGAATCACAGGCTGATGCATGAACTGTGGACACTTTCTGCTGACACTGTAATATTATAGTAGTGTCGTCTCTGTCCATTGCTGACCTCATTGTCACCACTATCGTTTACTATCATTTTGCTTAGAATCTTTGGAGGAAAAGGGAAATTTACCTTTTTTTAAGTCTTATTGAAATGGAACCTGAAGTTCAAATGATTTTTTTATCAAGACGTACTCATTTGATTCAAACCTACATTTAGTACACCTACTTCATTAGTAAGTAGTCATCAGTGAGCCTTTGAGGAGTTCTTCGGCTAGGGTTGACACCAGGCTTCTCTCCGGCAGGCTGATCCATAACCAGTGCTAAAATTTATAGGTATTTCTTCCTCTCAGTCCCTGAAGTTGCTCCTTTTCAGGTTTATTTCATTGATGAAGTTCAAGTTTGTAGATTATTCGTGTAGTGATAGAAAAAGCTAAAACTATTTTCCTAAACATTTCTACTAAGGCCTAGGTAAAAGCATAGCACAGTAGAGATGTCACAAAGTGTTATTCATGGGCTGACTTTGAATAAATATTAGAAATCAATCAGTGGAAATCATTTATATAATTTGTATGAAGAAATAAAAATGCATCCATTACCCTAAAAACAGACACATATATTACAATTTACAGTTGCTTACTATTCAAACCAGCAATTAATGTCCCCATTTGTCCCTCTTTTTTTCTTGTGATGCCGTATCCCCTTTTACCCTGGAAGTACTTTCACCTTTAGCAGCACTGTGATCTGTATTCATTCACTGCTTACTTTCTCGTCTATTGGAATGCTCTAGAATAATTTAGGAGAAAAGGATTTCACAGTTAAAAAGTCTTCATAAAAGTTGGGCTTATTTAACTACCACCTCATTTAATGAAACAAACTTGTGGAATCACAATTTCCTTTTCTGTTCTCTTTTAACATAGACAACCAGTTATGAAAACATTTTCACGAGGGTGCCAATAAACATCACTGCTACATAAATGAAGACAAGAAAAAAGCCAATGAGAGTGGGCAGATTAGCTTGAAACTGCCTTCTTATATTTGTTACATTTGCATACAAATTGATCCAGAAATCCATCGGTGGACTCCATTAATGAGGTCAAGAACAACATGCAGACTTAATCAAAGTCTGTTCCAGCTCCAACTGGTTATCTGTCTCTGGGGAAGAAATTCCAAAATATGAAATGCTGCTTTCTATCACCTTTTATTGTATTTCCCTTCTTTCCAGAATAATTTCTACCATAAGATCATAATTAAATGCCATTTAGAAGTTCCTTTCCCTTTCATTTTTACTCCTAAACTATTAATGTGTGTCATTCTTGTCACATTAATTGAACTTTGGGGCATAACTGACATATGGGAGTATTTGGAATGACAGAATAATGTGAATGCATAATTTCAGAAATTGGAGCAAAACTCTGAGTCTTGGAATTGAAATTCTTACTAAGGAAATAGAGAAAGAATATGAATACATTAAGATTTTCTCTCCCTTTTCTGTTTCTATTGTTTCTACGCGTTCCTGCCACAGGTATTCTTTATTTGAAGACACTGTGTCACATCATGCTCTGCAATATGGCAATTAACAAAAACAAAATCCCAGGTTCAATTTTCTTCCATGGTTAGGTTTTAAAATGTTTCATTTTGTAGTTTAAATATTATTGACATGCCTTCACAAGTTTTCCTATAATGTGCATTGGAAAAAGAGAACAAAAAGCTCTGGTAAATATTTTCCCTCCTGTGCACATTGACTATTCTTTTCTGACCCTAAGACTCCTCTGCCAACCCAGACCAGTGTTTGTTTGTTTGTTTGTTTTGTGGCACTGAGAATTGAAACCCGGGTCATGCTATCACTGAGCTACATCTTCAGGCTTTTTATTTTTATTGAAGCTGGATCTCACCAAATTGCCCAGGCTGGCCCTGAAGTCTCTGTCTGTCTGTCTCAGCTCCTGAAGGATCTGGGATTATAGAAATATGCCACCAAACCCAGCATCTTCATAAATTCTGTTAATAAAACTTGCTCCATCCCTTAACAAAATTTCTGTCTGTGGATGTTGTGGTGAATGCATGATAAAATGTAACTTACTTTTAGAAGTCCTGACTATTTCCTAACAAATATGACATTACTGAATGAGATATAAAAAATCAGATAAAGTTTAGTAAGGGTCACGGTATGTGTAACCAAATTTTCTCTACTCAGTTGCTTCTTTGTATTTTTCAAATATAAAGGTAATAGGATGATTATTTAATTAACTAATTTGCAAGCTGTGGGTGAAACTCAGGGCCTCAAGCATGGCAGACAGGTGCTCTACTACTTAGCCTCATCCCTAGCCCTACTTTAAACAGACACAAAGATATTGTTTATTTGTTTATTAAAGTTACCTACTATAAATGCTTTGTGAACATTAATTTTAGTTTCAGAAAGGTTTCTTCATCATATATGCATTCAAATCTTATTTTAACAATTGTGTCAACAGCTAAAGACCTTGCTTTTATTTGTTCATTACTTTTTGGTTCCCAAAGGCTCCTGATTAAATTAGTAAGGAAGAATCAGCTACCATATTATTTATAATGATGGTTCTCTTAGAATCACTTGAAATTCATTTGGAGGAGCTTGTCTAGCAGCAGAGTTAAAGATCTCAACACACTGTATAAACATTACTGTCTTCTCATTTAGTATGCTCTCAAGTCTTAAAACTTTTTGAGGTTAGAGCTGCATTGAGACTTTTAGGGTGTCTCTTACATACCATTTTTAACAAACTGAATATTTACTGTTGCGGCAAGAGTTCCAGTCGGTGGCAATGTGCAATCATGCATTACTAATATAGAAACAGAAAAGCAACAGTCACCTGTGTATGGCCATCTTGTGCAACAGCTGTGTCCCAATTAAAGAACATGAATAGTCCATTAGAACCAAATCTCTGACAGAAAATATTGTTCCACAGCATAATAACATTAAATTCTCTTCTGAATTTTAGCATTATTAGAAAAGACACATCATAATCTGGGTAAGCTCTCAGTGATTGGTCCTGGCAGAATGGAGGTGGGGAATCGCTGCTGCCACTGCCCACAAGGATGGTGCCTGGCTGTCCAGACCAAGCACAGCATGGTGGACCGTCTCCCTCAATCTGATGCTGTTTTCCTTAGGAAAGATTTTATTGCTGGGATCTAAGTCATTCTGTACTTTCTGAGGCAGATATCAGGAGGAGTCTGCCATTGATGCCTGCCATTACTGAAGGCTCCATACTCTCTAGCTGCAAAGAAAGGCATTAGCAAAAGGTTGGAGATCCATGGCAGAGAAAGGTCAGCAGTCTCATTGTCCAGCATCAGTGTGTCGGGTCTCCATTTCATCAGTTCTGCTCCTCTTTCTATCACTAGAGTCATGCAGCTAGAGTCTACAGCTAGAGTCACGCAGTCCAGTCCTCTGGATTTTGAGACCATTTTTGCTTTGCCATGTCTCTTTGTGGCTAGAAGAATTAATACTTCCACTTGTTACATATCACCGGATAGTGCAATGTCTCCTCTTGGGTCTATTCCCTATATGACTTGGTCTTGTAAAAGTTATTTAAAATTCAATTTTGTAGTGAAATGCATTTCGTGTAAACATTCTTTAGAGAATCATGTGATAAAAAATCTCTGTGAAATATTTTATCACCACAGTGGTTACTTCTCTAGAAGGTGTGAATCGCAGACAGATTATGAGTCTGCGTGAGCAAACGCACTGTATGCTCTCCATGGTCTCCTTCCGTGGTGCAGGCGCACCATCTATTCGATCATACTGCTTGTTTGTGTTAAGCTGGGATATGAGTTAGAATCTTTATCAGAAGTTTATTAAGCAGTCTCTGCCAACCAATGGTGGAAGGTGTGCCTTTACCCTACCCATGTGGCCTAAGGCCTATTGTTTTTAAATTTAATTGTCATGCTCATCAAAGGAAATGCTGAGGTTGGCTCTCACTCTACAGAGTGAAACCCCATTCTTCAGTTTTCCACAACAGTCTTTCTCATTACATGTTATAGTTCTTTCACTGCATCCAAATCCTTTGCATCACCCTCCTCTCAAACTTCTCCAGATCTGGCTCTCTTTTTACCAAAACATTCCTGTTATGGATTGAAAACTGGTGGTCAACTTAACGCCAGCTGGATTACATCAGCATGGTGCTGAGCATAGATGTTTAACCTGAGGAAAGTTGCCAGCATAAATGGAGATGTGGAAAAGGAGAAGCTATCACATTAGTGCTGTGCATCATGTTAGTGCATTGAGGCATTGTGGGTTCTCCTATGAGTTGCTGTTTGATCCACTGGTTCTCCTGAAGGAGCTCTGGTCTTCGTATCGAGCATTGCTTCCTGGCTCCGGAGGGGAAGATGTGTGCCACTTGGTCTCCAGGATGCACTCGTCACGCTGGCTTCCTGGCATGTACTCGACTGTGCTTATCATCAGAGGAGCTCGGGGCCTCCATGTCGCTGAGGACAGCTGTGGTGCTTTTCAGTACAGCCCTGGTCTTTGTGTGACTTCTTGGCTCCAGCATAAAACCCTCAACCTACCAGCACAGCTCCTTCACCCCGCTGGCATAGACTTTCTGGCTTCCACTGCTCACCTTTGGGCCTTCCCAGCACAGATCCGTAAAAGAGACTGTTGTGAGTCCTTCTTGTGGGCTCTAGACCGCCAGTTAGACTTGTGAGAGGCACTGTCATGGGCTCTAGGTCTTCATCTGGACTCATGTGGGACATTGCTGTGGGATTCAGGCACTTGGCTAAATATTCTATGTCTTTAGTGTTGTGGATAGATTTCCTGCATTTTCTTGTGTTAACCCTGGGTGACCATTATAAAAATATTATAAACGCCATGTCCTGACTCTAACTGTTCTCTGCACAACCCTTACTACAGCAATTCCTGTATCTTGTAATTGTTCACTTCTTTTCTCTGAGATGAAAGTTTTCATGTTTTGAAATTATCTTAAATGGTTGCTATGTATATAATCTAACCACCACCATCATAGGACCAGGAGTTGAACTTATGTCCCTCTCAGATCCACAGAGACTCTTCTAGAGGTTCTAGATTTTTCCTTTCATTAAACTTCACTACTGCATCTCATGCCAAGAGCTTCTATCACCTTCCTCCTTTCCAAAAATAAGGATTGTTCAATATTTGCCGCAGGTTTTTGTACATCCTTTACTCATGTGCAGCCTATGCACATTCTTTGACAATAGTCTATGATTATATTTATCATTTTTCTGATTTACAAAGATTTTGCTATTTTCCGAATAGTTTCTCCATCCGTCTTGCTGTTTGCCTGCTGTCTTCCAGCTGTGCTCAGTAAGTGGCAGGGCTCTCCCTCCCTGCGAACACCCTAACGCTGCCCACTGCTTCCCCTTCGAACAGCTCGCCCTCGGGGCAGAGGAGGTAACACTGCCTGCTCTTCTGTCCCTGTAGTGTCTCCTCTGCTGGCTATACCCTCTTGGAAATTTTGTTGTAGAAATTCATAACCAATATTCTAGATTTTAATTTTACTTACTCCATATTGTCTCATGAAATCACAACATCAATAATGTGCCTCCCATAACGACCTCTGTGCAGGTCATATCAAATGTACTGAGGGGTGGGTTTTACATAGCTGCTTTGATTCTCCATTTTAAAATCTAAAATACTCACAGCATCATTTCATTATATGTTGCAATATAAATTTAAAGTGTAAAAGCAACATGTTGCTTCTAGAAGTACCCAGATTATGCTGCATAGATAAAACCATCCAAATTGACACATTACTAATGAGTGAATTAGGAAATGATCCTGAAAAACAGCATAGAAACCAGTGGACTTACCGAGGGGCGTTTGTTTTGAAAGAGATTCAAAGGCTAATTTGTTCTACTTCATAGTAGAACAAGTAAAGGTACTTATCTGAGTCAACTCACTTGATATCTTAAAAGTGACTTTGTTTTCAGCTTTACTTTTTCTAAAAGTATAACCCAGAATCACCTAAAGATAAAAGTGATGACTGTTTACAGGACATGGTTTGGCTCAGCAAAAGAAGGATGCGGTAGGAGCGCTAGGAACCAGGCGAGCTGGAAGAGCACATGTGAACTGAGGTGACTCTCAGACCAGCAAGGGAGCAGGCTGGGAATTCCAGGTGTGTGTGTGTGTGTGTGTGTGTGTGTGTGTGTGTGTGTGTGTGTGAAAAGTGATGGTTAAAAAGACACAGGTAATTTCTACCTGTCTATGGGCCACTTTCTGAAGAGTGTATAAGCACAAGTCTTTCTTTTTGTTTTGAGATAATATTGATGCTGTTTGTTTCCCTTGGGGTTCAGAGGAGCAGCTTTACCAGGGAGGGCTGCCCGCATTGCTCAGTGAGGAGAGCAACAGGGGTTGTGTGGAGACCTCAGGTCCAGGCCACAGTGCGGGCCGGGATCTCCCTGCAGGCTCCCATGCCAGTCCTACCAGGAGGCCCAGGGAATGCGCTGGAAGCCTGGATGTGATGGCCAAAGGCGATGGTGGAGACCGCAGTGCCTGGGGGAGGCAAAAGCAAGCCGGATTCTTTGCATGCTTACTGTGCACAGGCTGAAAGCCTGCTGCTCATACCAGGGCCGGTCTTGCTGTCTTGATAAACCCAGCACCCAGACACGCCCCAGCTTGGCTAAAGTGATCGATCGTTAGGCATTTCTCACTCAGGTGGATCCAACATTAACTATCACAGTGTTTACTCTTTTGTTCAGTCTTTTTCCTTCATGCCCCCACAGCCCTCTTGGTCTACTCGCTCTTGGCTTCCCCTGCTCGTTTTCTTTTTCTTTTATTTTTTTATTTCACTGTGTATATTTTGATAAGATCCATTCCCCTATTAACCTGCCTTTGCACACCACCTCTCCCTTATTCCTTTTATCAAATAATAATTTGTCTTCTAATCTCTTTTCATCTTTTTGAGATTACACATTTTAGCAAGAAAATGCAGTAACTGTCTTTCTGATTTTGGCTTAGTTCTCTCCATGAGATGATTTTCAGCGCTACCCATTTTCCTGCAAATGACAAGCTTTTATTCTTTATGGGTGAGTAGTGCTCCTTTGTGTATGTAATGCGTTTTGTTTATCTAGTCATCTGTTGATGGGCACTTAGGCTGTTTCCTTATCTTGGCTATTGTGAATTGAAACATGCTAATTTCTGTTTTAAAAAGATTATTCTTTCCTTTGCAGTTGCCATCTATTAGAAGAGCTGAATTAGGTCTTTTATTCTCTTCACAGCTTTTCTTCTGATTGCATCTGAAAGACTCTGAGCCTTTGTTCAGGCTAATTTTGTTCTTCAATCCACACCTGCAACAAGCATTTTTTTGAGAAAATTGCCTTACTGTCTACCTCTCTGCATACCCATCCAGCCCTACCCCATTTCGGCTTTGATAGGCTGCCCTTCAATCCCCAGTCCTCGGACTGAAACATACGCTCCATAACCAGCTGCCCTCTCCAAGGCCTAACTGCTCTGCTTAGACTTCCTAAAATTGCTTTAGAAGTTAAAATACGGGAAAACTTCATGAGCTTCCACGAGTAATCTGTGACGCCCCATTACATATAGCCCTCATACAAACACAGACACAGAGGGAACAAACATGGCTGGGTCCCATCTCTGTCATAGTCTCTGACAAGCTGTCCCAGGCAAATTCGGAGGTTTTTACTGTGTGATCCAATGGCAACTCCCACTGTTACCACTTCATTGTCATGTGAAACATTGTCTCTCACCCTAAACAACTGCAAGTTCCATGAAGTCAAAGCTCTGTTAACTTCTTTAAATTGAATCGCGATGCCTACTCAATGTATTCATTTGACTAAATATTTGAATCTTAGGGGAAAACAAGTTTTTTAACTAAAAAAGATTAGAGAATTTCAATATGTAATTGATAAAATTTGAGAATTTGATGGAAAGGACTCTTTATCTGTCCAGCTCTTTAATATCATTGGTAATAAGACTTACAATGCAATGAGGATAAAGCAAAGATTACATTAAACTTCAAAGAAGAGAGACCAGAACTACACTGCAGTTTTAATAACAGTTAGTTGATTTTATGTTCCTGAACATTTGTCTATTTCTATGGACTTAAATTTTGCCAAAGGAAAATTGAATAGAGCTGGACTGGACTAGTGGTTGTGACTGGTATTAAATTAACTTCCTGAAGCTTCTGTAACAAATGATCAAAAGTAAAGTGGCTGAAAACAGCAGAAATGAATTCCTTTACAAAAGACAAGAATTCTTAAACCAAAATCCCTGAGTCAAAGTCAAGGTGCTGTCCTTAGTAATCTGCTCCTTGTCCCTTTCTGCTCTCCATGGAGGCCGCACTCCCTGAGTACATTACACTCGTGTTCGAGACCAGTGTCTTCAACTTGTTCTTGGCTCCATTTTCAAGTTTCCCTCTACAAGTCAGCTTTCTCAGAACTGAGACTCAGTAACTGGTACCAACAGCTTACAGTGGAGGTTTAAACTGTGCAGTTTTGGTCCATGAGAGGCTGGTTCTCAGGCTAAGAACTTGTGGCCCAAGAAGGTGGTACAACAGAGCTGCTCAATTCCTGGCCCCAGGAAGAAGGCTGGGGACAGTGCCAGGGCAGGAAACGGGGCCCACAGTGGACCCCTATTGGCAACTTCATGCCACCCCCAGCGTACCAGGAATGAGCTCTGCTATCCCTGGGGTATTCCAGAAATGCCAGAGCCAGTCAGACTTCACCTTAGCTGTCACGCCTTGCCCTCTGATTTAAGCTTTGCTTCATGAAGATACAGGTATTCTTGTCTAATGACACAGTACCTACCAAGAAAATAAGGTACCATTTATAGATTTTAGGTGTTAAGACCTGATAGCATGGGTGGGGGGGCATTTTCTGCTTTTCTCTGTGGAATTATTTATTCTCTACTATTTCTGCCACTAACAGAATCAGAAAGCTCTCTCTGAATGAAGTATTATGTTAAATACATGCAAAGCAGAAGTTCTCCCTGCTAGGGAGAAAGTAACCGGCAAACCTTGCTCCGCCCCTTCCTCTGTCCTGGATCTCCTCCTCCACAGCCCAACGTGATCCCCGTGGTTCTCAAGATAAATCTGAAAACCACTGGATTGGGTCATCTTTCAATTCTTTGTAGAAACTAATAGATACAATGTTCCAGTTAGCATAGCGTGTAATCATTTAATTTATAGGAAGTAATTCAAAATGTTTTGGCAACCATTGATAATATTTTACTCAAGCTCTTTCAGAAACTGTATCTACTTAAACATAAAGAAATCAAATTGTGAAGTGTATCTTTATACCTGAAGCATCTGTTTTTGTGTTAATTGAGTTCTAATGATACAAGACTGTGGAAGACAGGGAATGTTAAATGGATATAAATTATCTAGTTTAAAAGCCTTAATACTGTGGTATTTAATTTCTTATTTATTAGTAGGTAAAATATACATTAAAGCCATAAATATATTATTTATTATATAACTTGCAAATTAAACATTTTGCTAATTACATAACTTGAAAATTTCCCATTGATTTTATATCAAGGCTTAAAGTTATGTGTGAAGACCATAAATGAAATAGATGTGGCTAATCCATAGAGTTTTGTCTATTATTTTGCATCTGATATTAAACCAAAGTAGATCCTCAACTACCAACACCTGATAATTCACCTCTAAAATAATAGCCATTCAAAAATAATGGCCAATATGACCTCAATAAATGTTAAATATACAAATTTCTCACAAAAGATTCTATTAACAGGTTACATTAAAGCTTATGAACAAGGAGGATTTAGTCATGGAGGCCACAAAGTCATTTTGCCTAATGATAGATATTTAAGATACAGTGAAGAAAGAAGAGTTCTGTCCTAACAAACAGGCATTCTTTTGTAAGTGTGTGTCATAGCTACAGGAGAGAAGAAAATGTGTCAAGGACATCAAATGAATAATTGCAATAAGCAACTTTAAGAATTGCACTCTAGGGAGAAGTGACAGTTTTATTTTTCAAAATATGAAATAAAAAACTTTTCTAAATTGTTTTTCTTAATTTAACCAGAAATTGATAACTTTTCAAAATAGAGAAGTTAAACAGTTTTTAATTGAGAAAAATAAATACAGCATAAATATCTCAAGCATCATTAATTGTTGGAATCAATAATTTTCCCATTTTCATAGAAATAAGGTCAATAGAAAAAAATAAATACTTGCAACTGTGATATCCAATTAGGATAGTAGCAGTAACAATTATGCACATTTTCTTGTGCTTATGACATGTCAAACTTCTCTAATTACATTAGTAAAAGTATTTTACTCCCTATGGCATTCTATTGCCAACATTGGTTGTTGTATGTGAAGCTTTCAGACTGCTCTTTTTTAGGTTTATCTTGTTGTTTTGTAAATTTGAAAGTTTCCTTGTACGTAGTGCAGGCCAACCTTGAACATGCTCTGTAAGCCGGCCGTGCCTTGGACTCAGGACACTCCTCTTCAGCTCTGTCGGTGCTCTTGTGGGGTGAGCCTCTATACCCTGCTCTCTCCTAGTTCTTTATAAAATACACAATAAACATATAATATTCCATCATGCTGTGGAACAGTAAACCTCTTCCTATCTAGCTTTATTTTGGAAAATATTGGCACTATCTGATGTTATCTACATTTTGTCTGCAAATCAAGTTCGAAGTCTACGCTGAAAAAATGAGATAGGAGAGGGTATCAAAAAATGGAAAGATATCCTTTCCTCATGGATAAGAAAAACAAACATTGTGAAAATGACCAAACTCCCAAATCTGTTATACAGATTTAATGCAATCCTAATCAAAACATCATTAGCATATCTTAGAGTTCTAGAGAAAACATTCCCAAAATTTATTTGGAAACAGAAGAGACCTAGAATAGCAAACGCAATCCTAGATATAATAAGAGTGAGGCAAGAGGCATCACAACTTCTGACTTGAAATTATACTACAAAGCTACTGTGATAAAATCAGCATGATTTAAAAAAAAAAAAGACCTGAGTATCGCAGAACAGATATCTAGACACAACTCCAAACACTCAGCCACCTTGTCTGTGGCAAAGGAGCCAAAAATGTTCGCTAGAAGAAAGATAGTCTCTTAAATAAATGATGCTGGAAAAACTGGCTCCACACATGATGAAGAGTAAAACTACACCTGTGTTTATCACCACACACTAAAAAAGTCAAAATGGATCAAAGATCTAAATATTAAAACAGTAAAACTAAATCTACTGAAAGAGAAAATAGGTGAAAATTATGAGGACATAGGTGAGGCAGAGAGTTCATGAACAAAAACCAAACTGTATGAGATTCCTAGAATCAACAACTGGAATCTCATCTTATTTAAGCCAACTGTCCCTCAGAAAAAGGATTTGTATCTAAAACATATAAAGAATAAAAAAAATCAGGTTCCCCCAAAACAAAGACTCAATCCAATAGTGGACATCTGAGATCAGCACATACTTCTCAGATGAAGAAATATAAATGGCAAATAAATTCATGAAAAATGTTCAATATCAATGGTCGAGAAATGCAAATTAAAACAGCACTGAGATTCCATCTAACTCCAGAAAGAACAGCTGTCATCAATAAATCAAACAATAACAAATGCTGGCAGTGCTGTGGAACCCTTCTCCACTGTGGGAGTGCAGAGTGGTACAACCACGGTAGAAATCAGTTGGAGATTT
This sequence comes from Hydrochoerus hydrochaeris, assembly GCA_004027455.1. Taxonomy (NCBI): domain Eukaryota; kingdom Metazoa; phylum Chordata; class Mammalia; order Rodentia; family Hydrochaeridae; genus Hydrochoerus; species Hydrochoerus hydrochaeris. Next base: position 26,141 of record PVLA01001410.1, on the reverse strand, counting down.
CTTTAAAAAAACAGGACTAGAGATCCCATTTGACCCAGTTATTTCCTTTCTGAGTATTTTCCCAAAAGAACTGAAAACATCATACCACAGTGATATATGTGCACTTGTATTTACAGCACCACAATTTGTAATAGCTACATCTTGGAAACAACACAAATGCTCATCAGCCTCAGAATACATAAAAAAGTGGTATTTTTGTACAATGGAGTACTACTCAGCTATAACCAGGGATAGACTTGACACCTTTATAGGTAAATTGATGCAACTTGATACCATACTCATAAGTGAAATAAAAATCAGATTCACATGAGTAAATGTCATATTGTTTCTATAGTGTAAGAAGCTGAAAGAGAAAGTAAGATCCAAATGTACAACAGATATTGGGAAACGGGAAGAGATTATTCAAAAGGAAAGAGAGACTGGAATGGGGGAAAGGAGGAAAGAAGGAAAGGAGAGAAAGCATATACATACATACAAGGTAACTAAGACAATTATCCTACTAAATGCTTTCAGTGCATTGAGGAAACAGTTTGTGCTTATATTGTTTGATCAATTTTGCATGCCTGTATCTTATAATCCAAGTAAATATTTTGAAGATAATAATATGCAATATGTTAGCCATTGTTAACTTCCTATCATATTGTTATGATATTCTGTATCATTGGGTGTAGTGGGGTTGTTTTTCTTTAAAAAAAAAAAGAAAGAAATGGGAGCATGTCACTATTACATCACTTAAATCACCAAAAGTATGGATTGTATTTTTTAGCCTTTATGGTTTTGGTTATCAGAACAAGTATCCTTTCAGCAGGTTGATAACACTTAATAAATCTGGTTAAGTAATGAGTCATTTGACTTTGTGTCCTAGGAATGCTGTATATCGCATACATCTTAAACACTAGCATTTGAGAAAATCTTGCACAGCACATTCAATGATTCACAGCTGAAATCAGAATGAAATAGGTGAATCACAAAGTACTGAAATGCAAAGGGAGCTAAAAAGAGCTGGGACCCAGTTCTGCCTGCAGCTGCTCACACTTGGTGCTGTCAGCGGAGGGGTAGAATCTTGTCATCACCCTGACAGCCAGGTGCTGGGTAGTCGGGGCTGAAAAACTTAAACATGACAACAGGGAAATTTAAAAAGTTATCAACCTCCTGCATAGGAACCAGAGCAAAGAAAATTTGTTTCAAATTCTTGTGGCCAAAGTCTGGGGGTGACTGTAATTCACATTTCAGAAAATAGTAGTAACTATTGTGACTTCATTATGAAAACCTCTTTGACGTGCTTTTCACTATAATTTTCTTTTCTTTTTCACAGAAGATAAAATGAGAAAATAGGAAAATTATGTCAGATATTTCCTCTAAACTACAACTTTTAGAAATAGAGAATATAATTAATTAATATATGCACAGTGAGCTGGTTAAATATTAATTATTAAGAAAATAAATAAGGTGGAACAAAATTTCTTAAAAGGCACGTTATGAAGAGTTAAAAATTGAGATGGAGAAAGTGAATAAAATGAGAAGTTAAAAAAAACGGAAGCATCCATTGAAATTTTCAGAGGAGACTTCAGTGAAAATTGAAGAGTGGTTATATTGGAAGACACATGGGATGAAATATTTGTGCTCTTCTATAAGCTGAGAGTTAGGTTGTTGTATCACACACAAAGAAAGATGATGCTGAATCACACTGGTCAGAAAGAGGCCCTGGAGCCCAAGGTCTCTGTCTGCTGGTGGAAAAGTGCATTGAAGGACATCACCCATTCGTGATGGCTGAAGCCAGGCAACGGTGGGAGTGCAGCACAAAGCGGGTGCCCTGTTCTTGTGGAGCCTCTTGGAGCTGCTTCTGGGCTTGCTGATGGCAGCTGGCTGCATGGGGCCAGTCGCCCCGAGCTCTTCCACCTCCCCCGGGGAGGTTGGAGGTGAGTGGTCAGCTCTCTTACCTGGAGCGGGTGAAAACCAGGAACCTGTTTTTCTCCTCTGTGACGGAGGTAATTACCAAGACCTAGTGAATTTGCAGTAATGAAGAATGTGTGGCATCGGCACAGAGCTGAAAATTAAAACAGCAGAATAAGTCTCAAAAGCAGATCAAATATTATGTGAGACAGTGGGCAGTGTAAATCAGTGAGGAAAGAAAGCTGAGCTATACATGAGAAAAAGAAAAATAATTAGGATTACTCTGTCACTTTGCATGCCAGATACCAAATTGCAAATGAATTTGAAGCTTAAAAGTGGAAAAAAAGAAAACATTTTTAAAAACAACACAATATCTATATCATAACAATATGGGAAGATATTCCTTAGGTGGGGCACTAAAAGCACAAAGAAATTAGGGAAAAATTCCTCCAAATTAGTAAAAAATATGAAGCATCAGAAAAATGATATGACCAACCCTTTATCATTAGAAATTGAGGGAATGTAAATTACAACAATTAGATACTGTTTTGTGTAGATCCTATTGAAGAAATTAATATCTGATAACACTTGGTGTTATTTGGTAATAGTATGGAGAAATGGGAACTTTTATATATTTACTGATGAGAGTTAAATTGTTATACTTTGAAAATTAATTTGATAATGAGAAAAGTTGATAATGCACATATTCTTTGACCCAGTAAATCAACTTGGTGCATCTTCCTGAGAATATAAAGAAAGTACAAAGTTAATTATTGTAGCCTTAAGTAGAAAACCGTGAAAATGATGAAATTTTTCTTTCCCATCAAAAAAATGTGAGATTATTTATTCACATCATGTAATATTAGAAAGTCATGCAAATAAATGAGCTGCACACATGACCAAAAAAGCATTTAAAATTGTGAGGTCAAGTCAGTGTTAATGCATGTAGTAAGAAAGTACTTAATGTTTCAAAATATGCATTCAAATATTGTACTAACATATAAATATGTAATATAAGTTCTAACAAACAAGTAAAACATGTCAAGTTTTGACTCCTTCTAACTGCTTATGTGTATAAAATTTGAGACATAGGAACGAGGTTTAGTTACAGGTATCATTTAAATTCTCTTTTTAATAAAAATTTTAGAAACAAAAATGTTAACAGCTACTTAATCTTGATGGAAGGTATACTGTGCTTCTAATTCCTTTCTCTATATAAAGTATTTTTCTAAATTTTAGGAGAAAAATTTTAAACCACTGAACTAGATACAAAACAGCAATTTAAGAATAACTTGCAACTGTGAGTGGCATCCAGTTTAAATTAGGCAAAGTGAATATTAACACAAAATTAGCAATATTCTAAGGCACTAATTAGTAATATTTCAGCACACAGATAATACAATGTATCTGTAACCCTTAAATGCTTTGATGCCAAGTGATAATATATAAGGAATTTCTACACTGCAAAGAGAAACACACCAGTATAATAACATGCAAATACTAGGATTGTTGTATAGTTTGATGCAATATTTGGTAGAAACTGTTCCATTAGCAAAAAATATAAAAGTGATTGCGATCTACACATAAGACTAAAGTGGCTATTTGTTTCAAATGATTTTAATGTTTAACTATCTTCTCTCTGAAGCAACTCCACCATGTAGATACATCTGTTTACCTGAATGGGTGAATTTCATTGCACAGATCATACTTTGAAAAGATTGTGTGCTGGCCTGCTCAGGGGGCCCAAGGGAGATTTTCAGGGTTGAGGTCCCAGGGTTAAAGAATATGTGTGTGCAAGACATCAGCAACAATGGCAGGCAACGTGGCACAGAGCACAAGAGTGCAAGAGAGCCACCTGCGTCTTTATTGTGTAATTCTTATGGAGGTTGTTATTTCATATTTCCATTCTTCAACAGTGCAGTAACCAGAGCACGCATGTTTACCCGTGCTAAATCATGGTTACATAGCTGTATCCCACTGCACACCTGCTCTGGACAAGCAGGGTCATATTCTCAAGTGTCCTGTAGATGCCCCTGAGCTTTGAAGCAGTCTGAGTGGTTCCCCACACTCTGATCCCAATATTCATTTAGCTTCTTCCCAGTCCTCTCAAAAAGGGATCAGGTGTACCAGAGGGCCTGCTATGCAAAGCAAGTGAAGCCCCCTCTTGTGGTGGATTAACTAATGGCCAGCTTCCAACATTCAGCTGAGCTGAATCAGTGGGGTGCTGGTGTGGAAGGCCCACTTGAGGATTGTTGCCAACAGCAGAGATGGAAAACTGGAGGGGAAGATAACGTGCTTTTGATTCTCCTGGATAAACTTATCGTGACGGTTTTCCCAATATAAACTCAACTCTCTCAAGTTTGGAGAAGCCTGGGTCCTCACTGTCACTGAGGATGGCTACAGTTCTCTTTGGGAGCTCTGGTCCTTACTTTGAGTGCAACTTCCTGGCTCCAACGCAAAACCTTCAGCCTGCTGACATAGAACCTTCAACCCACTGGTGCAGACTTTCGAGCTTCCACGACTGGCTTTTGGGCCTTCTTCATGCATATACTTCATACAGACTTCCATGAGACATTGCTGTGGGCTCTAGGTCTTCAGCTGGACTCATGCAGGACATTGCTGTGGGATCTAGACCCTCAGTTGGATTCTTTGCATCTCTGGTGTAGACAGATCTCCTGCACTGTTTTGTGTTAGACTATTAGGATGAATATTATAAAATAATTCTATAGATTTTATGTCCTATATTAATTCTTTTCCTTTGTAAACCCTGACTACAATGTCTCTCTTTTCTACTATTCCAGATGGTGGGAGGAACATGTCCACTCCTATTTCCTAATGTGCCCTGTTTGTCATTTCAGTAACTGGCTAAAATCAGAACTGCTTCATTTTGCCATATTTTACCAGTGGATGACTGTGCCCTACATGCAGAAAGTTGACCTTGTACTCTCTTGCCTGGGACCCAGATCACTTGGGTGGGCCCTACTCAGCAAGGTGTCCTCCCTAGTCTTGTATCCATAGCTAAGCAGGTGAGTCAGGGCCTGCCATGAGGATAGGCTATATCTTCTCTTTCCTCACTTAGCACCTGGGTACCAAGATTCAGAGTCCAGGCTGAAGAATAAGATTTTATTTCTGTTTTAAGGGAAGCCATGAATTCCATTTCAGTTTATGTCAATGAATCTTGCTGTACTGTTGATTTGGATGAGCCCAAATAATTAGAAAGTATACTTTGATTCCCATGCAGCTGTGGGAAATATTTTTATTATTATCAGGGAAATATTTAACATTGTTAAAATATTGCCTGTATTTCCACAGCTCTCACATGACTAAAATCACAGTTTCTATACAGAAAAATGTGATTACTATAGATTTTAGCCAAGACACCTAAAAGCTTCACATAAAAATTTTCTAGAGAAAAGTCTTTAGAAAACATTGTATTTTAACAACAAATTTACACATACTGTTATCTTTACTTTTGGGAAAGCTCTGTTCTTATATGTTTCATTTTTAAGTTGATTATTTTAATTTGTCCTCCCAGGAAGTTTAAGTAAAAGCAATCAGATTATTTTCAGAAGGAAATATTTATTGTTTGTATAGCTATACTTCTATTTAATTGAAATAATGCATTTAATTGGAACCACTAATTAAAAATTAAACCCCCTTTAAAAACAGGATTTCATTATTAAGACATATTTCTACATACAATTTTACCATCTTTAGCACTTATAAAACTACAAAAAAGTTTTTCAAAATTCAACAGTAGCGTGTGAGGTATTAGGTTTTGATATATATACAATTTCTTAGGGGAATTTATGGAATAAGAAATAGGCTTGTGTGTGCTCCTTTCTTTTTCTTGTACCATGGAGAAAGTGCAAAACCACTGAATATTTAGGGAGAGGCTTTCTAATAGCTATCAAAGGCAAATTTTCTGCCCGATGTGGGAGCGAGGAAATGAACAACATGTTATCTGTGGCCCGGAAGGGAGGCTGAGAGGAGTCTACCCTAGAGTGTGATGTGTAGAGGGGACAGAAGTAAAACTGGTCATCATTACTGCTCAGCAAGCTGTTGATAAGTAAAACAATTCCACATAAGATTATTTATTACAAAATGCCACTACACATTATTCTGACAGGCAAGCAGAGAATGGCAATAAGGAATTCTGAACAAAGTGATACATGGAGTATCAGAGAGTAATTAAGAGCTCAAAACTAAGAAGCCTACAGAGGCTCAAAGAAAGGGAAATAATCACTATGGGGCACGTCCGGCACTCCAGGGGAAAGTGTAAATACATTGAGCTATTTAATCCTTAATAACCTGGAATCGCTTCCATCTTATGAAAAAGGAAAAGTGTGGACTAGACAAGTCAGTAGCTGGCATCTAGTATTTAAGCCCTGGTCTGACTTCAGATTCTTTCTACCTTCAACCCACTGAAAAAGTCATGTATTTAATTAGCATAAGAATTAATAAATCAACCCTAGGCTAAGCAATTTGGAGTGGATAAATATGAGTTGTTTCAAATGATACAAGTTTTTAAATGTTTTGAATTCTTACTGTTACTCTGTCTTTATTAATTTATATTCCTTATAACTACAAATATGATATTAAACATTTGTTAATAGCCATGGGGGAATGGGAAGTATTACAAGGTGTCTAGGCAGTATTGTTTGGCATTCAGGAAAACTCTTCCTGTGAATAAGAGACTATTGAAAATTGTTGGTAATTATGACTTATTTTCTTTTAAAGTTTCTTTGGTTTGATGGAGATAGTACTAAAGAGTCACCAAAATGCTTGAATGTTTTCAACTTCATGTGCACATGGAGAGCCGTATTTTCCAGCCCTCTTGAAACTAGCTGGGACATTGTGACAAATTCAGGCCAATACATGTGAGTAAATTGTGTCACTTTGACTGGAAGACCAAGGACAGAGTTGGGGGTAAGTGATAATGAAGGAAGAAAGCTTGTCTAAGGCAGAATTTAGCAACAAAAAAATGGAGATTTTTATTAAAGATTAAGACTTTTACTAAGTTATTCAAAAACTAACTACAAAAAGTGACAAAAATTGTGTTATCTAAACAGAGATAAATGGATCTGAGTTGAAGAAACAACAGATTTCTCAGAGCTGGCTCTAGATTTTGGTACCAAAGTAAAGCATTTAGTGTAATTCAAATCTCTTCAATCTAAAACTAGGGTGTTATAGATTCTGGATAGGTGATAAATATTAGGTGACTAATATCTGTCTACAGATGTGTGCAGGGGGTGTAAACGGGTGTAGGTCTGAAGAGGAGAGAAATGAATAACTTTCTGCTTTGCTATGATTAATCTCAATTATCAATTAGATTGAATTAAGAAACTCCTGGAGAGTCTTTTAGTTGGATTATGTCTTAATTACTTTTCCTATCACTGAGACACAATAAGTTAAGGTAAGAAACATTTAATTAGCTCACAGTGTGTGGAGGTTTCAGTCCACAGTCAGCTGGCTCTGAGGTAGGACTGCAGGGCAGGTAGCTTGGTAGAAGAGAAACTTTCCATGGCACAGCAGGCAAGAGGCAGCAGGCAGCAGCAAGCAGCACACCTGTCTTCTTTCCATCCTTTCACATTACATACAAGCTGCAAACCAATTGGTCGGTACTATCCACAGGGTGGTACTTCCATTATCCACACCTGGAACTATGCTGAATCAATTTAGTTATCACACATGCCAAATTCAAAATCATACAATGTAGAGTAGATTTTGCCACCTCTGAAAAGTCCCACCTACAAAACTTTGGGGGCATGTTGAGATACAATCCAGAACACATTTTGAGGGTGTTTACCTTGGTAATGAGTAACCACTGAGGAGTTCATTCCTGAATGGGCCATTATGAGGCAGCACCTATGTGGAGGAGGGAGGCCATGGAAGCATCACCCCGGGCTGTACATAGCCCCTGGCCCCTTTCTCTCTAGTGTTTTTCCTCTGGGCTCTGATTTCCAGCATTTGGGAAGTGAGCAGCTTTACTCTACTCTGTCTTCCCACCATTATGTTTGTGAAGCTAGGCAGCCATAAGCTGAGACTTCAGAATCATGAGCCTTTGAAGTGCAGCCATTAAGTAATTTGTCCCAGCACTGGGAAAGTCAACAAATATACAGCTACCCCAGTCAACTACGGTCCAAAAACATTAGGAAATTTCCAGGAAAAATGTACATTTTATGTTGTTCACTGTTCTTCTGAGCAGCATGATAAGATCAAGAGGTGCACTCAGTTCTGTCTGCGATGTGAACTGTCTCCTCACTCCGCATATCTACACTGAACATGTCACCTGCACTGAATGTCCCCTTCTCAAAGCCACTAAGGGACATCTCAGTTATCAGATTAACTGGCAAGGTTTTGCAGTCCTTATGTTTAGGGGATACTTATTTTTAAATAGTGATCCTAAAGCACAAGAGTAGTAATGCTGACATTTTGAATATGCCAAAGAGAAACTTTAAAGTGCTTTCAAAAACTGCAAAGTTGAACACAGAAGATATTTTGAGAGAGAGAGAGGAATATATTCAGATATATGTCATTACATTAATCTCTCATCATTTTTAATTTTTAAATTTAATTTTATCCTAGGTATGTAGATACAAGAAGACATAATATATATAGGACTTGTTATTATCTCGGGTTTTAATTATTCACTGTGGTCTTGGAACACAACCCTCATAGGTAACAGGGGTCTACTATATATATTTTTTAACTCTTAAGTCTTCTTTCTTAGTTAAAGTTTATGAGATTTCAGTTGCATAAAAATGGTACTCTGTGGATTATGCTGATAAATTGGATTCTCAAAAGAATGGAACACATCTGCTATGCAAGTATACATAGACTCAAGAGAAAAAGTGTACACCAATAAAGCTAAGGAATCTGCTACTTGTGTGTTTTCCTCTGGTACCAAAATTTGGAAACATTTGATAATTTTCTGTCAAGAAGAATTTGGTCTCTAGATAATCCTCAAAAATTTAAGCCATGGAAAAATAGAACATGTGGAATAAAATTAGAAGTTTCAAGTCAAGGTTTTGATTTTACCTTTAGTTCCCTCTCCCAGCAACCTGTCAAGTCTTTCCTGTCTGTAATGGATACTGCAAGGTTATTCTCCTCACTCACACACTCACCAATGCAGTAAATCAGGGGCTAATTGTACTTCACAGTCTTCATGTTAAGTGTGGTTTGTGATGATTTACATTATTTAGAACTATAAAGGTGAGATTAAACCATGTCTATGAGTGATTACAGGAGAGGGCATAGGAAGAAACGGTAACATTTTAATGGAAGTGTGACTGCTGCTTGGGGCACCGCTGCAGCACCGCGACTCTCCAGTGTCCCTCACGTTCTACCTCGAGGGTCAGAGCAATTACCACAACTCTCTGAGGAGGAGCCAGGTTTTGCCGTCTTTAATCACCTCAATACAGGTGCATTTAAAATGGTGCCATGTCATCATCACTGCCACGGTGGAAGACAAGCCTCCAGGTAAAACCCAGCATCACCCCACAAGATAAATGTTTTGTAACACTTTCAGTTTGAAATTTGTCAGGTGTGTACTTTGCAATGTCACCCTAGGTTTTGGGAAGGCAGGACGGATAATTTTTTAAGTCAGAAAAGAATGTCTCATTTCCTTTCTACCAAGAAATATGTTTGAAACTAATAAAAAGTTGATTTAATTGATAAAAACAAGTTTATCCCCCAAAAGATAAGTTCTTCATATCTTCTCTATCTGCCATAACCATAGATAAAAATGGTTTTTATTTTTATTTATTTTTATGTTGCCTTAGATAAACTATCACACAAATCTTTTCTATACCTCAGCACTAAACAAACTACAAAAAAGAGAAAAAGGATGATAAAAACTGTTAAAATATAATAATGATTTATATTTCATGGAGTTTCTCATAATTCTCATCTGTGATCTTTAATTAATGGAAATCACAAGAAAACTAGGCATATTTTCTTAGCCTGTGGGCCAAACGCAGTCTCAAGACCTTCTGACAAATGATAAAAACACCAGATAGAAAGGCATGGGGGAGGAAGGAAGCCTCTAGTAAGCCTCAACCCTCTGCACCTTGGTTCCTCATCATGGAGCTATTTATCTGTTTATCTGAATCTAAACACCTGAGAGCAAATCAGACTAAATAATCGTGAGTAGTCCATAGTGATTTGTTTTGGGAATTATTTCTTCATGGGCTTCTGAAATCTGCATTCAAAGATGATAGATACATAAAAAGCAGCATGTAAGTGGAATAATGGATGAAGCAAGGAGAAACAATAAAAGGAGGTAAGTGGGGTAAAAGGGATATTAGTCTCATATGTTTTCTTTTTTAATTTCATGTATATTAAATGATTTTAAACCCCAAATTGCTTTAACATTCTTCATGATGAAGAAAATACACATATATTACGCTTTATTTTTTCAGTTTGATGGTTTTATATATCCTTATTTAAATCCTTAGGCTTTGTACTACTTTACAAAAAGAAAATCTCAAAAGTTTAAAAGTGAGGAGCAAAACCCACCAGCATCACGGTAATCACAGTGTAAAATCTACAGTGACAATGCACTTTCTCCATACACTGTAAAGCTTTCAAGCAAATATTTCAGAAAATGTATGAGGAAAAGACCTTACACTTCCATTAGAGAGGAACAAAACCAAAATGACAAAAACTAGCAGAATGGAATTACATCACCTTCCTACCAGCACATCTAATTTCCAGCTTACTTAGGTTTCCATAAAGCATGCCTTCCCTCATTTTACCATATATTGTCCAGGGAATCCAATTCCATTTGTCTGCCAAGGACATTGCTAGATTTATTCTCTCTTATTCATATTACGAATTTCTCCCTCTGCCTTCAGTTCACAGATATGCTTATAGTATTTCTCAATTTAAAACTATAACAAGGTGACAAACAAACCATGGCCTTCCTTGAACCCACCTTATGTAACTACAGAAAAGAAATGGTAGCATCGTAATGGAAGAGTAAGTAGCTCTTACGTAGAGCCAGTGTCACTGCTCTGTGTCTCTCCCTGCGTTTCTAATACTATCTTTAGGGTTAGAACAATTAGTGTGACACTTTGTGGAACTGATATTTTTGTGGCGCAGGTCTTTCTTCCCAGTGGCAAGCAAAACCCTTATTAATGGAGAACCAGGGCTTTGCTTTTTCTACAGTACACAGACTCTAGAATGAGTATTTCCTGAATGTGTGGACTTACTGACCTGACCACTGATGGCCTTGCAACAACTGCCTATCTCTGGACTGAAAGGTGCCGTACCATGAACACCCTCACTGCAGAGTTCTCCGAAGTACAGAAAGACAACTTTCAAGGACCAACCATGTGTTTTGTTTTGCTTTTGTCTCTTATAGGCCTCAAAGTAAATTTTATAAGGTCAAAAACATTATCTACTTTTTTCCGTTAGGTTTTCAGTTATGAAGCTAGTATTTCCTAAACTTGCTACATGTAAGAAATGTTTTGAAAAGAAATTAAATGTTTTGAATTCACATGTGAAGCTCCTTTTTCTGGCATATTTGGATAGGTGTCAGGATGTGAACCGCCTGCAGATCTTTCTGTTTCCATGTGCTCCCCATTCTGCCGCCCTCTGGTCACCCTTTAGTGATTAGCTGTTTCCTTTCATTCTGGTAAGATGCATAAACTTACACTTGATCAGCTGAAGATATTCTTCATAAAAAATTAATGCTACACCTTTATCTTAACAAGTAAGATGAGATTTTTTTAAAACTTTATTTTAGAGAGAATAAAACTAAGCAAAAATAGAATAAAGCCAATCAAAACAACACAATGTAACTGACATGGGATTTCAAAACAAAGTAATAGGAAATCAACAATGGCTACCATAATGCATCTTGTTTTCAGAATAGCTGCCCATACCTTCAGACATAGTAAAATCAAACAAAACAGAAACAGAATAGCACCAGTAAAAACAAAACAACAGATGCAGTGCAGGGCTTCAGAACAAGATAATAATAATCCCAGTTGCCTACCATAATATATTTTGCTGTCTTTGAAATAGCTGCCCATGCCGTCAGATACAACAAAAACAAACAAGATAAAACAGAATAAAACCCACCCAAAGAAAACAATGATAATGATACACAATTTCAAAACAAGATAACAGGGAATTAACAGTGACCACCACCTTCAGAAGGCGATCCCCCTAGAACCTAGATTCCGTATTGTTATCCTCTAATAGATGATCAGACTACCTGCATTAGGCCTGCAAAGTCAATGGAACACTAAACACTACAAGCATTAAATTGTATTTTACTTCATCATCTATCATCACAGCCAGTGTTTCTCTGGATCAGCCAGTTACTTATGGGCGCAACACTGGCTGTCCTTGTCTCCGGAAGGGGCTGGCATCTGGCTCTTTCCCAGTCAGCCCACGCGTAGCACTGACTCTCAGAAGATAAGACCAGATTTTAAATGAAGGTGCTACCTTAAAATTATTCAATTCATTGTTAATTTTTTAAGTGTGAACCAAGGCCATTCTTATATTGAGTGACAGAGTTTAGCCTTTTTTCAATATAAATAAAACTAATCTAATCAATGAGTAAGCAAAACCATTCACAATCCAGCAATATTACTCAGTGGTCTGGAAAAATCAAATTGTACATTTCTAAAGGGAGATAGAGTAGTACCAAATAATTACAATTAAGAATTCTTTGTGGTTGTACATGTCATGTTTTGGTTTTACAAGATTCGGTTAATGATCTATTGTATTAAAAAGTTCTGAATGCCAAATATAAACAACATGCCCAATGCTAAGCAGTGATACAATAGGTAAATTATGTATGGCCTTTGAACCCTGAAATGGCTTAAGAGTTGACTATGGAACAATTCTTTTCAAACTAATATAATAATGATAATGAAAATAATAAGTTCGTGCCCACTATGGATTAATTTTTTTCAAGAGTTTGCAGATGCAATTAAGGTAAATGTGAATTCTCAGAGTAAGTGTGGATAGTCAGGAAACACTTTATAGAGAAAGTGATATCTATGTTGTATTTTGAAATTGAACATGAAAGTACAAGAGAACAAAGGAAATGGTACCACTAGCAGAAGAAATGTCTCTGTAAAATTCATAGAGCCAAGGAATAACTGAGGTAATGTCTGGGAGAGATGAGAAATTTTAGTGCTTCTAAAACAAAAACTTTTAGAGAAAAGGGAGTGGATTAAATTGGGCACAAAATCAAAGAAATAAATTGATACCAAGTTCTGTGCCAGTTCCCCTGCCTTCTGTACCATACAGTGGTGTTTAATTTCACAATGGACATAATGATGAACCAAGAGAAATTTTTTCAGTCAGAAAAAAATGTGTCTAGACATTCTTCAGATATACATACCTAAGTGTATATATATATAAATATAAATATATATATATATATATGTTTATATATATGTATATGAATATATATATATTCATATGTGTGACTGGATAAAAATTATGTGGACAGTGACACTTACCATGCTATTTTTGTTGAAGTGAGATAAAATAAAATATGTAGCAAAGGACTGGACTAAAATATGAAGCAAAGGTAGATCAAAAGGAGTGGTTAAATCTCGGAGATATGTTTGAAATACTTAAATGGATTTTAGTATCTTATCAAAAGACAGTCTGTAAGATAAAAAATAATTATTATAAAATTTTTGCCTAGGAAATATGAATCAATGTAATAATTATATGTAGTACAATGGTTAGTAAATTGAGTTGGAAAATGCCTTTGAGAAAAAAGGCAATTTATTCTTTTTGAGACATAATTGGGCCTAAAGTGCTAGAAAGCCTGTAGATACCTGCTTTTCTAATCATATATATCTCTACTGAAAGTGCCACATAACATGGCAAAACACTAAAATGACCTGAGCTAATACACTTATGTTTCTAGTAGATGAGAATAGTTTTGGTTATAAGGAGCTTTCAATTTAAACATTGTATAACTGATGAACATTATTATTCTGAACAATTGAGGGGTTCAGATTTCTAGTTCAATATATCATTTCTTCCTGTTTTATTTATTTATTTTTTGTTTTTGAGACAGAACCTTGCTATGCAGGATGGCCTTCGGCTCACAACATGGTTTAAGAAGGCCTTGAACTCATGGCGTTTCTCCTGCCTCAGTCAGGGCCACCACATGTGAAAATACATCATTTATTAAAATTCATTTGAATCCTTGATCATTAGAACTCCTTCGATTTGAGAATTTTATGTCATTGGCTTTACCTAAAGAGGTCATACCAGATTATTAAAATGGGACCTTTTGATTCAAACTTAATATCTTTCTCATAAATACTCCTTTGAGAAGAAATGTTTTCTATAGCTCAAGGGGATAGTGACCGTGGCAATTCATGGTCATTGAAAAGGCCATGGCCCAATTCATGGTTTCTTTTCCAGACACATATAGGTATGAAAGAGATTGAAACTGAAATGTTACTTGAGTCATTTAAGAATGATACCCCCTAAATCTCTGTTCCGGAGATAGTCAACTGTTCCTCATTTTTGCCATTGTGGAGGCCTTATTTATAATTTTGATTTTCTGAGCTACATAATTCTTAAAATAAATTTCTTTTTGCTTTCCTTTACTGTGCTTAGTTTTCCTGAGGTCAGAGTATTTCTTAAAGGAAAATATTCTAAGGGATGTAAAGATGCGTAGCTACAGAAACTGTCGATAAAAAGGGATCGGTTAAGAAGTCACCAAACTCAGGTTGGGTGAATGTCATTGAAGTGTCTGTTAATTTTCTGGATAAGACAGAGTTAGTCCATGCCTTTCTGTGGCAATCTCTCAGTCAACCAAGTTATTCCATGTGGATCCACAGTACAATACTCATTTTGCTAAAAATCTGGGAATTTTGTAGCTGCTAAGGTAGATCATTGTACAAAAGATGAGAAACGCTTCTGACAAAGAAGCCAAGGTTACTTTTTAGCTCAGTTTTCTTAGAATGAACAAAGGTTTGAACATTTTATCATTTAGAACTCCTATATGACAGTAGTGAAAGAATATATAACTGCTGCAGCTGTTGGTGGTAGAAACAATATAATGAGATTGTTTGTAAGAATCACTGGATTTTATGGACAGTTGGCTTCTCAGTTAAAATTTTAAGGCTAAAACAGTGCTTAGGAGAGTGCGGAGTATTTGGAGGATTCCAGACTCTCAAACCCCTTGAAAACCTTCTGTAATGTGGGTTGTCTGATGGGAGACAGTGGGGTTTTTCTGTAGAAGAAACTGGGCACTTCTCATTTACAAGGCAGCATGTGTTCAAATCTAGGGCAGCCTGGAGTGACTAAAGTGGAATGAAGAAGGTTGGTGTTTCAAGTAGAAGGATTTACAGGTGGCTGAAGGGGCAGATTCTGGCTTACTCTGGTGCTTTGCGGGTGACAGCAAGCTCATGTCAACCCGCTGAAATTTCAGCATGAGCCCCACCTTACCCGACTCATCGCTGGAGAATGAGAATGCCAGCACCCTGTGTTATCAGGCAGATGTGTACCTGTGAAAGAGGCCTAAGTAGCCTCAGAATAACCAGAGACATTGAATCAGCAAATTGCTACTTCCTGAGTGTCATGCATGCACAATACTACTTCCTCACTGTCACCCACTAAACTCAAGGTACTGCCTTGTATCAACTATTAAGAAATAGAATGTCTCAGGGTCAAATTATAGATGACTCTTAAAATATGCAGACAACAGCAATAAAAGGGACAACTGAAATATTATAGCTGCATTAATAGTAAGTCCCTCGGGAGAGGGGGAACCTCTGATTCAACAAAACTTCAACCATTGCACTTTCTTTTCTACTCTGCTTAAAAGGAGTGATGGCCCGGGGTCAGGGTCTGCACTAATTCAGGACTTGTGACTAATGGATTAGAAAATTAGTGTCTAGGATGGCTTCAGAGCAGAGGACTAGATAAAAAGTTTAGTCTTCCCTTTTTATTTCCACCACGTGTGATCTTAGGAGACAATTTTGTCTGAACACTGAATCCTCAGTAAGCCCACCACACTTGAGATAGACTGGATTGCAGAGAAGAAGCCTCAGCACGTGGGTCTCTGTAGTTGTTAGCTACACATTGTTTTAGATTGTCTGTCTCCAATAAATCAGTGTTACCATTTTTAATTATAAGTGGGTCAGTTTTATAGACTAAAACAGTTTTTGAAGTGAATTATATGATGAGGTTATATATGTGTTGTGTGCATGTCTCTCTCTGTGTTGTTTCAATAAATTGACACACAGTGAACAATAAAAACAATTAGACATGTGCAACCTACCTGTCTGGGCTCCATTATCTTGAGTGACTTCCATTCAGTATGATTCTAGGAAAGCTACAGATCACAGTAGTCTGATGCTGGTAAAAAGGAAAGGTAGATAATTCAGGAGAGGTGCAAGTGCTTTCTGGACTTTGGAGTGGAGATGCTTCAGAAGAGAAGAGCTTTAGTTATGATGAAAGCAGCATTGAAAGCTGTTTGCAACTGCCATAATTCCTGAAGTCAACAAGATTTCTGTCTCTTCTACACCATTTTTAAATACTTGTAAACTTTTACTCAATTGCAGTAATCATGCTTTTCTTGCACCTATTTAGTTGGAAGGGTTTCTTCTACAAAGAACTTATCAGGATCATCGCAATGGCAGGTTAGTTGATTTTCCATGAATATTAACAGGCTTCTTTCTAAAGAGATAAAGTGAAGGTTGTTATGATAAGAGATGTTAATTATTTTAACTGAATTATAAATAATAGAATTAATACTAAATTTAATCTTCCGTGTCAGAGAAGGTACAACTGCCTATGTTCATTTGCCTGTTGATAATGATGAAGCATTAGGAACACTAAAAGAGCTTTTATAGCCAATATCTGTGATAGAAAAATATTCAGGCTGATAATTAACATATTCCACTATGTTTGCTTAGTAATCAGTTAAAACATTTACCTCTATTCAAATTAATTTAACTGGAATGATAAAAAAGAATGCTTCATTAGAATAAAATTGCTCCAAAATTTCCACTATCAAGTCTCTCAAGCTGAGGCACAATCTAATTTTGACAACTGTCCCTGGATATATAAAGCTAATTTATCTAGAAGTTAAATTCCTGGCTTTGGAAAGAACTGAGGCAGTAGAGAGATTCACATTACCCTCCAAATATCTATCTGTAAATGGACCTGAGTTCTGCTGAATTATAGCCAGTAGCTTGACCTGCCTGTACACAAGACAGTAGGCCCAACAATCAGTAACTGGACTGTACCAAAAAAGTCCTAGCACCACTGATGCTTTGCAAACAACCATCCCTCCCACCCTGGCTGTTACCATGGTAATATGGAGAAAAATGTATCAGGAAGAAATGTGAATCACTTAGCACGTGGAAAGCACTCAGCTGTTCCTACTCAGACTGGAAATTTCCCTCTTTTAACTGGAAAAATTAAAACATATTGAAGAAAAAAATGACGTACTACATTAAAATATTTTTCAATTCACATTTGGAAAACAAATATGTTTTAGATCTGCCACATCTTAAAATATGTTTTATTTAAATCATTTCTAAGAAGTCAGAAATGGAATACATTATAATTTAAAAATGATTTGAGAGTACAAAATTGAAAACCAATAGCCAAATCCCACATGTCCACATTTTTATCATTACCATACAGAAAAGCACTAACTTGCAGAATCTAATAGTCAGTAGAATTAGTGTTTTTGTTTTGTTTTGTTTTTGTCTTCTTGGGAATGAACTCAGCCTATTGACTTCTCACTTGCAGGAAATGTGCAAACTCTTGAGTGTGATTTGGAAGACATTGGGGGACCTAACTGCTGCCTGCCTTCCCATTCTTGTCTCCACTCCTTCCTCCTCTCCTCCCTGTCTTCTCATGGCCAACATGCTGCTCCCCCTTATATTCCACTGAGAGCGCTTCTTCCTAGGGAGAGTCTCTCGCCACATTACTCACCACCTCTGCATCGCACAGGGAGCAGGTGAGCTAGCAGCTCACACAGCTGACTCCGTGAACCAAGGTGGAGAAGCTGACTGCTCACCGCCTTTTCAGCACGTGAAGCTTTTGACATCATCTACTTGAAAGTGAAAAACAGGAGTTCATTCTGTTGGTTTTTAGCTTAACTAAAAAAGTGTATTAGTTTTTATAAACTTGAGATAATCATACATTCATATACATTCATAAGAAGTACATCATCATCTAGTGCACTAATTAGTACCTGATTTCTGCAGTTGGAAAACCATCCTGCGATCCTCCCACCATGATGCTGACTTGTATACCGTCTACCAATCTCACCAAACTTCTTATTATCCTTGTTTTATGTATGCAGATTGAGTTCCATGTTGAGTTTATCATATGTTTGGGTTGTGGATCTGCCACCCATCTAGATTCTTTTCTCCTCTCTTAATTAATTATATTGGTACACTTTTGATACACATAATGATCACATTTATCATAGGAATGTGTAACTGTGCATGATATATCTTGACTTTTCTTTTTGTTCTCATTCCCCTCCCCTTCCTTCAGCCCTTCTTCCCCTCCTTATTCACAAAATCTTTGTTTCCATTTTTTCCTTCTAACCTCACTTTTTCACTTTTCTCTTCCTTCCCTTTTACCTTCCCCTCCTTTGTTTCCCTTCCCATTTGAACGTGTTCTTCCTGCTTCCCAATATCTACCCTCCATTTTGCTCTTTTGGTTTCTTACACAAGAGAAACAGTGTGATTTTTAAAACTGTGTGTCTGATTCATTTCACTTAAAGTTGTGGTCTCAAGGTGCATCCATCTACCTAGAAATATCTCATTTATCCCTCTTTGTGCTAAAATAGTACTCCATTCTATTTACAAACCACTGCTTCTTTATTCATGCCTTCCCCTTGATGGGCATTTGGGCTGTTTCCAAGATCTACCTCTTGCAAATGGTACTGCTGTAAACATAGGTGCATATATATGGCTGTGTGTGATGCTATTAACTCTTTTGATATCAAGAAGGGAAACAACTGGTTCAAATGGAATCTCTGGTTTTAGTTTGTGGAGGCTCTCAATACTGATTTCCACAGTGGTTGTATCAGCCTACACCCCCACCAACAGTGGAGAAGGGTTCCTTTTTCCCCACTGCCCCACCAGCATTTATTATTGGTTAATTTCTTAATAGTCATTCTTTTTGGGGTGATACGAAATCTCAACATTGTTTTAATTTGTATCTCTTATATGATCAGTTATTTTGAACATTTTTTCGTGTATTTATTTGCCATTTCTACTTTTTCATCTGAGAAATGTTATTCATTTCATATGGCCATTTTTGGATTTGATCTTTAAGTTTGGAGAGGCTGATTTTTTTAACTTCTTTATATATTCTAAATATAGTCCTTTTCTGAGGAACAGCTGGCAAAAATTTTTCCCACACTGTGGGTAGCCTCTTCACTCTGTTGTTGGTTTCTTTTGCTGTGAAAAATTTTTCAATACGATGAGACCACACTCATTGATTCTGTGTGGTGTTTCCTGTGGTATAGTGGTTTCGTTCATAAAGAGTTTGCTTACGCCTTCCAGAGTTCTACCTATTCTGTCTCCCAGAAGACTTGGTGTTTCTGGGTCAATATTTAGATATATGATCCATTTTAATTTTAGTTTTGTGCATAGTGAGAGATATAGGTCTAGTTTTGATCTTTAGCATGTGAAAAGCCAGTTTTTCCAGCATCATTTATGAAAAAAACCTATCTTCCTTTCTGTGAACATATTTGACACTATTTTTTTTTGGAAGATAAGGTGTTTGAATGTGCTCGGAGTTGTCTCTGCATCTTCTGTTGCATTGATTCTCAGATTTATTTTTTTTTAAATTTTTTCCCTGTATCATGCTGTTTTTATCACAGTAGTTTATAGTATAATTTCAAGTCAAAGATTTTGATGACTCCTGCCTTCCTAGGTCAATTTATAGAACAGACCAACCATTTTTTACAGTCTCTCCCTGTTCCTTTTCTGGAATCTGAACAACACTGTATCCTTAGCCTGGCAACCATTAAACTGCTCTCCATTCCTAAAATTTTATAAATGAAAAACATTTGTACAAATGGATCATATAGTAAGTAATCTTTCTGGATTAGTTTGTTCAGTCAGCATAGACACTATATTCGCATGCTGCATGTATGCATAGCTTGCATCATTGTATTTGCTATGCTCCACTGCACACTCGCACCAGAGTTTGCTTAATCACTTACCCAAGGGGATCCTCTCTGACCCAGAGACTGACAAAAGGCACAGAAGTTAAGAATGTGATTATGCTGTGCCATTGTCATATTGTGTTTCCAAAACATATATTCCAAAATAGAGGATGCTATGTTCTATGTATAAAATAATCCTCCAAAGTCTAATGTGTTCAGAGGTGGGACTCCAAGAAGGTGACTGGACTGTGTGATGGCCACACTCACCAGCAGCCTGAAGCATCAATGAGTTCTTAGCTGAATGTGTTGTCAGAAGAGGGGGCCCATTTGGGACACACTGCGTCACTGGGAATGTGATGTGGCACTCACCCTCAGTTCTTTATCTCTTTCCTACTTTTTGTCAGTCTCGGCCGCCAAGAGAAATCACCTCCTTTCTGCCAAGTGCTTCCTTGCATCATGCCATTTCTGTCCAGGAGCCAGCTGACCATGAACTAAAATAAGCCACAATAAACCATCTTTAACTGGTGAATGTTGGATATTTTGTCTCAGCAACATAAAAATGACTAAGACAGAGGATTCTTTCTAGAGTATAGAAAGTTAGTGTAGTAGCAGTAAAGTCCTTCACCAAAATAAGCCTATAGATAAAGCTTAATATGGAAAGAAGTGGTTTAAGTAGTGATCTATATGCAGAAAAAAAGCTTTTTAAATCAGTATCTCCAAAGTTAGCAATTGATATTTTGACAGTGAGACTAGGAATTGATATTTTGATAGTCTATTGTTACTTATTTATTCACTCCTATATTCCTTATTGTTATGGTAGTGTGGATCAAAATAAATGCCTTTTCACTGAGTTACATATTCAGCTCTTTTTATTTTGAGACAGGGTCTCATTATGTCTTCAAATTGCCCAGAGTAGGACTGGACTTGCAATCTTTGTGCCTCAGCTTTCTAGAGTGCTAGGATTATAAGCACGCACCAATATACGTAAGGTAAAAGATAAGTTCCTGCATCTGGCTTTCCCTACAACCAAACAAGAAGCATGATGCCTAGTGGGGTTATTTGGATTTTGGAGGTAACACTGAGTCCCTGATATGCCATCATTCCCCAGAGTGATCAGCCTGCAACCTGGTGGCAGGTTGATTATATTGGGCCACTTCCATCATGGAAGGGACTGTGCTTTGTCCTCACTGGCACAGACACGTGTTCTGAATATGGATTTGCTTTCACTACATGTAAGGCTTCTGTCAAAACTATCACCCGTGGCCTCACAGATGCCTTATGCCTTCATCTATCATTATGCCTTATCCGTCATCATGGAATTCCACATAGCATTGCCGCTGACCAAGGAACACATTTTACAGCCAGAAAAGTGAAGCAATGGGCTGATACTCATGGAATTCACTGGTCTTACCATGTTTCTCACCACCTAGAAGCAGTTGGATTGATAGAAATGTGGAATGGTCTTTTGAAGACCAAGTTGCCAGCTTAGGAGACAATAGTTTGCAGGGCTGGGCTAAGATACTTCAGAAGGCTGTGTACACTACAAATCAGTGTCCACTGTGTGGTAATGTGTCTCCCGTAGCCAGGATTCATGGGTCCAGGAATCAAGGGGTGGAAGTAAGAATGGTACCATTCACCATTATCCCTAATGATCTGGTCCCCATCACTGCATGCCCTGCTGGCTTAGAAGTTTTGGTTCCAGAGGGGGAAGTCTTACACTAGGAAGCACCACAGTGATACCACTGAACTGGAAGCTAAGACTTGCCCCTGGTCACTTTGGTTTCCTTATGCCTCTGAGGAAACAAGCTAAACAGGGAGTCACAGTGTTGTCAGAGGTGACTGACCCAGACTGTCAAGGGGGAATTTGACTACTACTCTACAATGGAGGAAAGGAAGTATATACATGGCATGCAGGAGATTCCTTAGGGTGCCTCTTAGTATTACCACGCCCTGCTATCAAAGTCAACGGGAAGCTGTGACAACCTAATATAGGCAGAATGACAGATGGCCCAGAGCCTTCAGGAATGAAGGTGTGGGTCACCCCATCAGGAAAAGAACCAAGACCTGCCGAGGTGCTCCCTAAAGGCTAAGGGAATACAGAATGGGTAGTAGAAGAACATTTCCTGTTCTAGGACCTTATCAAAAAGACTTTTTACATTTAATTATCATGTTTCCTTAATCTCCTCTGGCCTATGATAGTTTCTCAATATTTACTTATTTTCTTTACTCTGATACTTTTGTAGAAAGGGAATACAGAATGGGTAGTAGAAGAAGGTACAAACCCATGATCAGCTGTAGAAAAGAGGATTGTAATTGTACTATGCCTCCCCTAATATGGTCTTAATGTAATATAACGTTTATATAGTGGTTCTTATGGGTTATTAAACTGAAATGATAAGAATAAGCATCACTCAAGTAAAATTCACCTGTTTGGCGGGGGGGAATTATTACGTTTCTGTTTGTACACAGGACAGTTATAACATGTTAGGTGTAATTAAAGCACAGATACATATCTGGAGACTGATTTAAAGAAATGTGTCTGGTTGCAAATTGACAAGGGGTGGATTGTTATGGTTTATACATTGTGTCAACTTGAGAAGTCCAGAAGCTTAACTAAGTGATTCAGCAACTCTACATTGCCTGGTGTAGAGAACAAGCAGTTACCACCCTTCTAGGATAGTGTTCTTTGTGTCAAATTGAGAAGGTGAGAACTTTAACTAAGTGATTCAGCAGGGGCCAGGGTCCCTGTTTATAACATCCTCAGCCTGAGTAAGAGGAGGGCAGGCAGATGGTGTGAGGGCTACAGCCACCCCAGGGGAGCAGCCTGCATACAATAAAGGGCAAATGAAGAGGACTGATTGCGGGTTCCCTGGAGGAGCTCCAGTCTTCACCTTCAGCTTGGGCATTGTCTCCTGGCTTCTGGCACAGTGTTTGGCTTCTGCCTGGGACTGTTAAGCCTTCTATCATAGATTTTTTAGAGTTCTGTGGTAGATCCATAAGCCTTCTGATACAGACTTGCACAGGACACGGCAGTGAGCTCCAGCCCTTGCACTGGACCCTTCACCTCTAGAGCACAGACACCCTCTGCACACTCCCTTATTCAACTTTGCGGCTGACCATTGTAAGCCAGTCTTGTAGTTTTATTATCATTGTATATCTTGTGTTAGATCTGTTTCTCTAGTAAACCCTGACTGATACACCAGCCAAAACAGTTCCTCTTGAGAGCAGAGGATGGTATTTTTCTCCTTCTCCATGTTATACTTAAATTTCTTTTGCATTAAAACAGTGTAGAGATCAGTTTTTCTTTAGCCTAACTGAAAAACTTAATATTCCAGTATTAGTACTTTGATGTCATGCTTATTATCTGTATAACATTAAGCAAGTCAAATGTTTGTGTATCACAGTATATAATCCATAAAAATCCCCACTTTGAATTGTAAGAATAAAATGGATTGATACATTAAAAGCTTAAAACAGTGCTTGATGTGAGGGAAGTAATCCCTGGGAATTGGGGATTACATAGTTTTTTTTTTTTTAAATTAACTTGTTACTTTAAACTATTTTTGAATCCACAGAAAAGTCACAAAGGTAGTCAAGAGAGACTTAACTAAAACTACTAACCAAGTTTCTCCTATTATCAATGTCTCTCATTACAACATTCCATTTTTAACATGATTGGTTGACATCAACATTGATACATTATAATTAGAGTTCTATCAGTGCTACATTTCCTGTTCTAGGACCTTATCAAAAAGACTTTTTACATTTAATTATCATGTTTCCTTAATCTCCTCTGGCCTATGATAGTTTCTCAATATTTACTTATTTTCTTTACTCTGATACTTTTGTAGAAGTCTCAATTTTTTACAAAAATTAAAATTTTTTCCATGGTTATGCCAGAAATAGGGGTGTAGAGGGGTTTCATTACATGATATCAGAAATACACATTATTACAATGATATTTTATGGCTAGTGAATTTACTCCTAGTGTCTTAATTCAGGTAGTACTGATCAATTAAAGTTACTTTTCCCATTTTCTATATTCCAACCTGTAAAATAAGTCATTTAGTGCAACTCATACTCAAGGAAGGGGAATATTTGCATAAATTATTCAGAACTGGTACAGTAGACTTGTCTATTTTTATGTATTTATTTTCCCCTTCAAATATTTACTCACCAGTGTGGAGCTCAGGATATTTGTTTTGCAGTTGAGTTGCGATGCAGAGTTAGTTGCTTTGTTGCTCAGTTGTTCCAGCTTTAGCTTTTGCAAGTTCTTTTAGTTCTGCTCTGCTGACCTGTTTCTGGTTATGTTGATCTTTTTCTTCTGGTTTTAATTTTTCTTACCATATGTCACTACAAAATTTCCCAGATTCATTCTGTATTTTCTTTGCATCAGCTCTAAAATCAGTCATTTCTCCAAATTGCCATCTTGCCGTTGAATTTCTTTTGTACCTTTCTAAAAAAAAAAAAAATCAGCTAATTGTATCTGTATTTATCAATTTGCTTCATTGACCTATATGGTTATCTTTTTCCCTAATATTAGCCTGTCTTTTTAGTAAGTCTTGTAATAAAGAAGTGTAAATCATTCTACTTTCTTCTGTTTTTCCTCTCAGAATTGTTTTCTCTTTTTCAGTATTTTTACCTTTCAATAGAAACTATGGAATCAGCTTTCCATCCCTCAATAACTACAATTAGATTTCCTTTTTTGTTTATTTATTTTTTTGTCTCATAATATTTTTCCTTGGAAAACTTAAATACTTAGTAGTTTAAAATTTATGACTCCTTTACTCTGAGACCTCTAACATGAGAACCCAATTTCCTGCAAAGTGTATGGTACATGGCAAAAACAGAGCAGAAGAGACAAACAGCAATGAAATGGGGACTTGGAGTGGCCAGTTGTTCAAGGAAAACAAAAGGACCTGAGGCAGCCAGAACTTCATTGTTTATAGATCACATTTACACTGAGGAAAACGGTGAGGGGCTTATCAGATGACAGAGGGTAAGGGCGATCAACGCTGGGGAGAGATGGCCGGTAAAGAAGGAGTTTGTCTTTTCCTCCAGGTGAAACCTTCTTTTCATTACTACTAGTTCTAAAGGAGCCAGGTGGCCTCAGGGGATGTAATCTTGCCTTGGGGCATCACAGATCAGGAGACAGTTAAGGCCTCCATGCAGGAGCATGGAGTTATGTTCCCACATACCATAGCCAACATGCATGGCAAAATACTAGGCCTCAAACAAGCTCTAATCACAACTCAGTTGTGAAGTGTTTCCCTCCCCCCCACCAAGGCCCCTGACAGTCAGCTCAAAACCTCAGGCAATGTTCTCTGCGCTGAGTGGAGCCAGGCAGCCAGGACTCGTTCTCCGTCTCCAGGATTGTCCAGTGCAGCTGGCACTAAGGAGGTGAGGCCGGAGCCCCAGAGCCTGGGGGAGGCTGGAGACCTGACCGTGCTCTTTCAGGGCTTTTATTTAGGCTGATTCCTATGTGAACAGGAGCGCCTTCGTGACATGCAGATTACAAAGTTGTTCTTTGATTTTTCCATTGTACATGATCAGGGAAATCATGGTGCATGTTTTGTCTAGAGGGAGGATGGGCAAACAGACTGCATTACAAAGCGGGAGAAAGTACAAATTATCGCACAAACTTCCACAGTTATTGTAACCAAGATTATTAGCTATTTGATTTTTGGAATCATCAGCATCGCTATGAAAATTATGACAAACCCATAACTTTTAGGAGAAAGTTATTCCTTTCTTACTATACAATAATCAAATTTTTCTTACTATATGGTAATCAAAAAATATAGTTGTCACCAAATTATGCTTTATTTAAGGAGGTGTTTTATATGTCCATTCCTTAGTCTAAACTTTTATGAACATAAAGAATAGATCCAACTATTGACATAGAAATGTGGCGCCCTTTTCTGTCCATGCCGCGTCCTAGTCCATCCACGCCTTATGACAATCGCTTCTCCAGGAAAAGGACACCGCATGTGGGAATTGGGCGCGGGGATCTTGAAATGTTTTGTACTGATAATTGTAATTTGTGTAGTTCACATGTGTATGTTTTTATGTAATGCTCAATATGGAGTCGAGGGTGGAGACTCCA